>JAPPVO010002482.1:0-25023 GCA_030407325.1 Camellia japonica | reverse complement strand
CAAAATAGGACAGGGAAACCCTACCCCAACATAGGGGTGTATTGGCTCTCATTTACTTGCTATGTGCTTTTAGAGTGTATTTCTACAGGGAATGCATATACCAGTTTGCGAGTCTGGGTATCCGGCCTGCGGGCACCAGTATCAGTATTTTAAGAAACAGTTATATCTGCGGGTATCAGATTCAGATTTGAGGCAATGGTTTCGGGAAACAGTGATCAATAATAGAATACAGTCGTTCAGCTTTGCTCGTATCAGTTCCAGTGAAGTTGAGCTGAGATGCTGTCTGTTTTCTCTTTTGCTAGGTAGTCTTGGAACTATAGCTTCAGAAAGCTCCAATATCCCCCGGGTACACCGAACTTGTGTTGATAGACCTTGTCGGGTCAGAGATTGAGTTTGCCAAAGGCAGAGTAAAAAGGGCCAGTCAGGCACGGGTAACCGGTTCAGCAGTTACCAGATCAGTAACCCTTATCCACCCCACCAGTGAACAGTCAGGCTGAGGCCTCAGTTTTTTTTTATCACAGAGATAGATATACCCGTCAGTCAGATCGATCAACAGAATACGTCAGGGGTGGAGGCAATGATGCGTCAGATGCAGGAAACTATGAAACTCATGCAGCAAGACGATGTCCGCCAAGTGGAATTCTCCAAGCAGCAGGCTGCAATCATGGCTCAGCAGGCCGAGCTCATCACCAGGCTGCAACAGCAAAGCGGCGCGTCTGCTTCACAACAAGTTCCCCCCAGTAGGAGCTCCAGCACCTGGGGAGACGTCAAATGTCCAGGAAGGTACAGACATTCTGGTAGGACCGGCTCCGCCCCCAATTTTACCCCAGTTATCAAAAACACCCACCAACCTACCGGACTCTCCCTTTGAGTTCAAGACGGATCCCACAGCACTGAAGTTGAGCAAGCTTGAAAAGCTGTTCAAGAAATCCCAGGGAGTCAAGGCTATCCCAGACATTGAGGACGGATACACCAATGTAGCTGTGACATTGCCGGACAGGTTCAAGATGCCTCACATCGACCGTTTTGACGGGTCGGGAGATCCCATGGTCCACTTGAGTTTGTTTTCAGATGTTCTGCGCCCGATGGGCTTGACAAGATTACAGAAGCTCTCCCTTTTTAGCAGGACCCTGTCGGGTATCGCAGCCATCTGGTACGCCAAATTAGAGGACTCAGTGAAACGAAGCTGGGAGGAGATGTCCGAGGCCTTCGTCGCACAATATTCATACAATACCCAGATCGAGATCACAACCCGTGATCTTGAGACAACCAGGCAAGAGCCGAAAGAGGGCTTCTCTGACTTTGTAACCCGTTGGAGGGCCAAAGCTTCTTCGATGACCACCAGGTCGGTCGACAAGGACCAGATACGGATGATTGTGCGCAATCTCCAACCCAGGCTGATGCAGAAGATGATTGTCCTCCCCCTACCCACCTTTGCAGACCTCCATGAGATTGGGGTACAAATCGAGGACGCTATAAAGCAAGGCCTTATTGACCAGGAGAAGGAACAACCCAGGAGGGTGTTTTCCCACAGTTCGAATGTGACCACCAGTGGTGATGCAGCTGCAAGATCTTCTGAAGTGGGCATGGTCACCAACACCACATCAAAAAAAGCTACCCCATTTACCGGTGCGTCCGGAAGTAGCTCACAGAAAACCAAATATCCACCTCGAGTCAAGAGGGTTTTCACCCCACTTTATATGCCTTTGTCAAAGGCTCTAGAGGTCTTAATCCGGAAAGGACATCTGAAACCATTGGAACAACGGCCTTTACCTGATCCTCTTCCTCCAAAACATGACCGGACTAAGTACTGTGCGTACCATCAACAAACCGGTCATGAGACCGATAGCTGCTTTCGTCTGCGCCATGATGTACAAGATTTGTTTGACAACAACGTCATCACCGCACCAGCTCAGTAAGGTCTATCGTCACTGGGTCAGTGAACTTGGGGGATAATACGATATGATCAGGGGATGAACCACCTGCGGGCAACACTCAGTTTACTCCAGATGTGGCGTTTGGCATGCACTGCTTTGAGCATTTGCGAATGCTAGTTTGTACTTTCTGACTTGGGTATTGAGCCATTCTATTGTTTTGTTTTGAGTCTGTCTCTTTGTTTTGAGTCAGTCTTTTTGGTTAAGGTCTGTCTTGTTGTATCGAGTCAGTCCTGTTATGTAGGAGTCGGGTGATTCCGGGGGTGTTACCTCGGACATCACCATTTTGTTTTGTGTTTGTCTTTTCATTTTCTTTTGAGTCTGTTTCTGCCTTGGAGCCAGTTACACCAGAAGATTTGAATGGAACAGCAGTGATTTTCACACTTTTGTGTTTTTATCGCCGTGTGCTAGTGGTGCTAGAAGTTTGAATGAAATGACAGTTGCTCCTCGCCTGCTCTTCTGTGCCTTGAACTCATTGCCTTGACCTAAGTTTTTAAAACCTTTTGAACACTGTGTTGAAAACAAAGAGGAAGAATTCCTCGGGATTTGCAAAATTTGATCAAACTGAGAGAAAGAGAGGCGTGTGCTAAGCCTTTTAATGAATGAAATCATGCTTGTAATGTGAGTACTGAGAAGGACCCTAGCTTTGATCCAGATTGGTTCTACACTGTCTTCAGCGCGAGCGATTTGTCGCTTTCTTAAAAACTTTCAAAAAAAAAAAAAATGTTTTGCGCGGTCCTGCAAAGACATGTGTGGAATCGCTCTTGAGATTGTGCAGCTTAGGATCGCTCTCGGCCTCGAGACTCAACCCCTTTGCTTTCAAACCTTGAACTTGGATTCAGAATGTTCAAAGGACAATCATGATGTGAGGCCTGTGTGGCCAGCTTTGAAGCAGCCCTCGAACAAGAGGCACCAAAGTCAGATCAAGAAGATCAGATCTCATCAGAAGAAGCTTGCAAAGCTAGATCAGAAGCACCCCTCGAACTAGGGGCAAAAATATCCAATGTGCTCGAAGAGCCAAAGGTGGATCTTTCTGCAAATCAATGACACCCATTCTCCTAGATTCAGATGACTTCAGGATCTCAAAACCATTTGGCATGGACAAAGCTACACTTTTACCCTTTGAGAGGCTCGCTGGGCCGAAAAACCGGAAGGGCGACCCAGGCAAAAGTTAGAGCAAAGAAAAGAATGAAAAAAGAAAAAAGAGAAAAAATTCGAAGATACAAAATGCAAAAAGAAAAGAAAAGAAAAAGCAAAAAAAAGAAGAAGAAGAAGAAAAAGGAATGAAAAAAAGAATAGAAAAAAGAAAAGAAAGAAGAACAAAGCTCGCAAGGTCGAAAACCTGCAATAGGCGCCTTGGCAAAAGATAGAGCATAAAAGGAGAGGTTAAATACCCGAGTGTACCTTAACCCCGAACTACGTAAGGCTTGATTCCCATGTTTGGGATACGTAGGCAACTTCACTTTGAAGTCCAGCCACAAACACTTCAAATTCGATTGTGTCCATGTAATGGGTTTGACCATCCTTGCCTTCTCTGTATCTGAGAGTTCGGTTGTGATCATCACTCTGAAGGATTGATTTCAATGCGTTGCGGTGCCATTCGCACAAGAGGCAGCTTTCCGTTGCCATTCAATGCGCCGCGGTGCCATTCAAACAAGGGGCAACTTTCCGTTGCCATGCAGCTCCCCTCAAGCAAGGGGTAATTTTCCTTCGAATCTGAGGTTGCGCATCTCGAGAGTGGGTTCTACGCTCGTTGAGCAGTGACCGTTTGCAAAAACAGTTTTTGGGAATTTTTACTGAGGTTGACTGATTTTCTCTAGAAAATTATTCCATTTTTCCAAAACTGGACCGTTTTCTTGGACCCAAAAAAGGAAAATTTTCAGTGCTCATAGCCTGACTTGCATGATTTTAAATCAGAAAATCGAACAAGCATGTTAATCTAACTCTCATGTTGGTCAAAATTGTTTTAGTAGAAAGCAAAATAAAAAAAAAAATGGTCAAAATGATGAACTAGGGGCACAGTTGAGTCAGGCTTCCTGTCTTTTCCCCGTCGCCAGCATACTTGCCAGAAAGGGCACAACTGAAGTCAACAACAAAATGCAGAAAGCTCTCTCATCCTCCGAGCAACGAGGTATCAAGCCAAGTGCGAAGCACGAACTGGAATGGATCAGGATGTTCCACTTCCTCATCTGGACAGATCTAACCACGTCCAAACTCCCTAGCAGAGCATCGTCAACCAATGTCAACTACAGATTTGCTACACACCCAGTTGTGGCGCAACCCCTCTGTGGGAAAGTTCATTGTTGTGTGCAGAAGAAAAAGAATCTAGCAGAATGCTAGGGGCAAGAGCCCGCAACTTCTTGTCTATCCACCAACCACTCTGGAGAGGGATGAAAAATGAGAGATTGAAGAATAGAGAGATGTGCGCTGAGAGAAAAAGTGAGGAAAAGGGATTTTTTTAGAAAAACAGAGCTTGAGGGCCGAGTGATGTGAGAATCACAAATGAGAAAGGGTGGGAAATAATACCCGGTGAAACAGGCTCCCTGTGCACATTTGAGTCTTGTGTTTTGTTTTGTCTGTCTTGATTCTTGTTTTGAGTCGTTTCGAGTGTCAATAGATGTGTTTAGGTTGTTTACCTTTTTGTTTTCCGTTGTTGAGTCGTGGTGTGCTGTGTTCAGTCGTAGGCTCAATACCCAGTCGAGAACTTATTCTCACCGTCAATTTCAAAAAAATCATCTTGTGCTCAGAGTGTTGTGCCATTCTCCACATTTGTGCAAAACAATATTTGTTCTTTCATAAAACCGCAGGATTCAACCCAGGTCATGTGAGAACAGTAGAATCGGAACCTATCTGAAGCTATAATGGTTCCGGACTGCAAAGCAAAAGCAAAAGAGGAAAACGTCGGGTATCTGAGTTCGTTTCAACTTCAGTAAGTTCCGAGACTACATCCCGTGTGTACCTCTTCAGGCCTTGCCAATGCTCCGAAGTATGAGTGTACCTCTACCTCAAGCTCAAGATCAAGTCTGCTTCAAGCCAGAATAGTGTATCAATCACACCTCATTCCCTTAGTGTATCAATCACAATTCATTCACTCAGTATCTGACACACTTTATTTGCCTTAGTGTATCAATTACACTTCATTCACTTAGTGTATCAATCACACTTCATTCACTTAGTGTATCTGACATACTTTATTTGCCTTAGTGTATCAATCACACTTCATTCACTTTGTGTATCTATCACACCATTCTTCTCTTCATATCACATGTTTACTTTAGTGTATCCATCACACCTCATTCACTCTGTTTGCCTCATGTATCTGTCACATGTTTATTTAGTGTATCAATCACACTTTCTTCACTTAGTGTATCAATCACACTTCATTCATTTTGTGTATCTATTACACACATTCTCATTTTGTGTATCTGTCACGCACATATTCACTTTTGTGTATCTATCACACGCATTCTCGTTTTCTGTATCACACTTTATTGATTTAGTATATCCATCATACTTTGTTCACTAAGTGCATCTATCACACTTCGTGTTCACCTTTAGTATATCCATCATACTTTGTTCACTAAGTGCATCCATCACACTTTGTGTTCACCTTTAGTATATCCATCATACTTTGTTCACTAAGTGCATCTATCACACTTCGTGTTCACCTTTAGTATATCCATCATACTTTGTTCACTAAGTGCATCCATCACACTTCGTGTTCACCTTTAGTATATCCATCATACTTTGTTCACTAAGTGCATCTATCACACTTCGTGTTCACCTTTAGTATATCCATCATACTTTGTTCACTAAGTGCATCTATCACACTTCGTGTTCACCTTTAGTATATCCATCATACTTGTTCACATAGTGCATCTACCACACTTTGTGTTCGCTTTTAGTGTATCAATCACACTCTGTTCACATAGTGCATCTACCACACTTGTGTTCGCTTTTAGTGTATCAATCACACTCTGTTCACATAGTGCATCTATCACACTTTGTGTTTGCTCTTAGTGTATCAATCACACCTATTCACTAAGTGCATCTATCACACTTTGTGTTCACCTATTGTGTATCCATCACACTTTTCTCACTTCATTCATTTAGTGTATCAATCACACACTTTCTCTTTGTGCATCCATCATACTATGCTCATCTTGTGTATCCATCACACTTTGCATCGTACAGTGTATCCATCACACTACGCTTACCTAGTGTATCCATCACACTCTCTCCACTTAGTGTATCTATCACACTTCGTTCACTTTTGTGTATCTAACGCACATGTTCGTGAGAATTGCATAATTCTCTCACATCCTTCCTGCATGAGATGTAGTTTGGTTCATGTCAACTTGCTGGCATAGCATTCGCTCAAAATGTTGCATTTATTTTTCATATTTGCTTCATCACAGCTCTCTTTGCATGATCGTAAGTTATGCACTTGCATTGCGCATCACTTTGCATCCTGCCCCTGAACTACGCTGGTTTGATTCCTTGCAAAGGGATACGTAGGCAGCCTGCGGGTACAACCATTTATTTATCTATATTTTGTTTGTTTGTCCAAGTCTTCGGCCTTGTCAAAAATGGGTCGTCTCTAGGCTTTGACATTCACTCCCGTCATTGTTATGACTTCCGAGTTCTGTCAAAGAGGGGCAACTGTAGACACCCCATTTTTGACCACCCACAAGACTTGGGCACTACTGATGGTTTACTTGGTGGAGAAAGGTGTGCAGGGCGCAGGTTCAGTTTCTTCGGCAAGGAGAGAGGCAAATCTCAACTTCACACCCCATTTTGAAAAAAAATTATTTTTGATGGTTTTGAGACCTTAAAACCCTCTCTTTCAAAACATTTTGGAAATAAAATTCCCACGATGTTCCGACGCTCGCATTTCGGTAAATGGTGCGCTTTTCGGTAAACCGAGCAAGGACAAAGTGGAGATGAATGAAAGAGAGATGAAATCTTTGAAAAATCCTTCAAAACACCTTACTTCGGGGTTTGAAGTTGAAGAGGAGAGGAGAAGAGGGGAGAAAACAAGTTGGAGAAGAGGTTCGACATGAATCTGGGTAGAAGAGAGTCAAGCAGTCCTCGCTAAATCAAGCTCATCTATCTATACACTTGGAGTTAAGCTATAAGGCCATAACCATTGGAAAGAAGACTTCCGGGGGTTCATTTTTCACTCAAGAATCTCTCAAAACCAAGTCCGGGTGGGGGAGGTATGATTGGTTGAAGTTGGGCATCATCCCGGTTGGATCGAGTCTGCGCGGCTTCACCAAAAAGGGCATAACTTTTTCCACAGAAGGAATTTTAATGCAAGGTTTGCGCCATTGGAAAGCTAACTTCCGGGGCTTCAATCTGGACATCCACCGGCACTTTTTGACCTCATTGGCCACCCATCGGCACTCTATTTAGCCGACCGGCCAGTATCAATTGCAGGTCGGCAATATATTGTGCCGACCGGCACTTTATTTGGCCGATGACCCTTTTTCTTGGCCGGTTTGACCCTTTTGACTCTTGCAGGCATGGTGCATGCCAGCTATGCCAGCTGGGATGCACAGACCCGACCCGCCATGCATATATGTGGCTATTTTGTACCCTTTTGAGCCTTTGACCCCCCTTTTGCTTCTAGAAGCTTGAACCCTTTGGCCAAGCTTCTTGGAGAAGCTTGGCCAGCTGTTTTAGCTTCTCCAAGAAGCCTTGAGCCATTTGCACCCTTTGCCCCTTTCATTTAGCTTGTCTTAGAAGCCTAGAACCTTTTCCATTGCCTATTTAAAGAGCTCTCCCCCTCCATTGTAAAGGGTTGGAGATTTTGAGCAAAAAAACCAGAGGGAAGAGATATATATCTGATATACATACATACACTCTCTATATCTATCTTCTCCAAGCCTCTAAACACCTTTGTTCTTGCACCATTTGCCCTACAACACCTAGCACAACACCTCCATCCTCCATTCCAGCACTTGGGAGGCCATTTGCAGAGGTTAGAAGCTCAGAAATTTAGACCAAGAGTTGCTGGTTTGCTGCTCTTCAAGGGTAAGCATCCATTTCCTTTAAACTTGCATTTTTTAGCTTCATTGGTTAGCCTTATTTACAAGTGTTTTTGAGCTTCGATGTAAACTGTAAAGAGGCTTATTTTGAGCCCTTCTTCAACATTGAAGAAGGGCTCAATGTTGAAGAAGGGCTCAACACTGTTGGGGACCTCCATGTGTCACTTGCCATTGAACCCCTCTTTGATCCCCATTTTTGCATGACTTGTTAGCACATTGAGCTTCTATTTTTCGACCCTGATCAGAACTGAAAAGGGTCTTATTTTGACTCCCTCTCCATGTCCCATGAAGGGTCTTTGGCTGTTTGATGCATGTTTAGTATACTTCATGTTATAGCCCTCTTGTGGCTCTAATCTTGCATTGCATTTTGAGCATGTTTGTATATTGATTTGGGGATTGTCATCTACTGTAAGTAGTCATATTTTTGGTCCCTATTCAGTGTTGTAGAAGGGTCTTTTTCTGTTTGGGCTTTGCATCTACTACTTGCTTCATTGCCTCCCTTGCGGAGCCATTTTTGCATGCCATTTTAGTCCCACTTGTGCTTACTGTCTTGCCATGATTTGTACTGTAAAAATTCTTGTCTCGGGGCTGCCTTGCTTTTGTCTCTTCATTGCATGTTCAAATTATGCATGCTTTGTATAGCTGTAAGCCATTTCATGCGCCTAATCTTGGGTTTCGGGGCCTATAGCATGCATTGGGTGACATATTTCCATGTTTTGGGACCATTTGGCATCATGTTCCAGCGCTGAAATCTTCATGTTTATATGCCATGTTTCATCATTTGCCATGTCTTGTTAGGGTTGCATGTTGTATCTTAGGATTGATCCATGCATTGGACATGTTTGTGTGCATTTCGGTTGCCTCATTTCACCTAATGGCCTCCTATGTGAGTGTGGCTGAGGCTATCTCATATTGGTGTAAGCCCATCTTGCATTGTGTATGCCATGTTTCAATGCGTTGTGCATGTTATGTTGTGTGCATTGTGTGTGCCATGTAGTTGCATTGCATGCTTGTGTGTTAGCTTGCATGCTTAGGTTGCATGTGCATTGTTGTGCATTGCCTCACCTCTTGATCAACCATGATTGAGGTTGGGTCCCTTGTATGTTTGTGTGCATTGCATTTGACATTGAAATGCAAACTTGGCCTCTTAGGCCATCATGCGTCGAAATGCGCCATTGATGGCCCGAGGGTCAAGGGCCGTGCTCCCTTGAGTCTATTACATGATAGGGAGTATGTCCATGCATACATTTGCCTAGAAATTCTATGCCATATACTGCCTGTCCTCTGTTGCTGTCAAAACTGTTTTCTGCAAGAAGTTTCTGCCGACCGGCAACATACAGTGCCGACCGGCCATTTGTGAATGGCCGATAGCTTCATCGGTAGCCGATGGACATTCCTCATGGCCGGCGGGCATTTCCTCCAGCTGATGGTATTCTACAGTGTGTAAGGAACATGTCCCAGGACTTTGGCAGTCTTTGGAGAGGCAGGGCAGTGTAAACAGAGGCAACGGTGCTATTGCAGTGAGTTTCTGGGCAAGGCAAGTCAAACATGCATCATTCGCGCATCCCGAGGCGGGGCTGCGGCCTTTTCCCTTTTGCATTTAATTTGTAAATTAAATTAGAAGTTTTGTAATAATTAGTTAGCTAGGATAGTTGATTTATTATTCGGACTGTATTATTCTTTTGGTCCCTCCGTGTGAGGGCGTATTTGTAATAAGTGTGCGTGAGTGGTGTGTATGTCTTCCAACCTCCACTTCTTTCTCCCTTTCATTTACCTGCTTATGATGGTAGATTAGGGCATATTTAAATTGGCATAACAGTATGATAGCATGCGTGCATCCATACATTCGTTTACATGCACCGGGCTCGGCGCATCATACTAACTGCATTGTATTTTCAATTCCAAATTGAATACATGCTACCTGTGTATTTCACATGCCATGCTTAGGATAGCCGAGCCCGTCGAGATTGCATCTTTGCTTGTGTTGCATTAGCCACTTAACATGAACTAGGATCATGCATATGATTACTAACTAGTTTCTGTTTTGGCTTGGAGTACTAGGTAAGCTTTTATGCTTTAGCATATCGCATGCGTGTGAATGTTGCCATAATAGCATGATTACCATGAGGCTAGCTGCTTATGTGATATAACTGCTTGAATGCCTGTGGATGGAGGTCAAATTACCTAAAATTGGGATGATGCATTAAAACTATGAGTTTTAAGCCCACTAGATAGTGGCAAAACCATCTTTTTCTTAACTCCACTAGATAGTGGCAAAACCATCTTTTTCTAAAGCCCACTTGAGGGTGGCAAAACCTGCATTTTAGCCTACTTGCGAGTAGCAAACCATTTTCAAAACAAACGTTAAATGTTTTGTTCCAATTTAGGCAATTTGGTCTATACTTGTTTGCTGTGCGCATAACATAGTAATTCTAGGCTAATAACCGGAATAAGAACGCATAACGTTTTCAAAATCGGATATCATGGTTAGTAGAGGCCGGTCTTCGGACCGGGCGAAAGGGGGTGCTCATAGCTGACCTTCCCCGATCGTACCCAAGCTCCCGAGCTGAGACAACTTTGGTGATGACGGACACGTGGCCTTCAGCACCGAGTCAGGGTTTCCTAAATTTCCCCATTAAAAAATATTTAGGTGGCGACTCTGTATCTGGCAAAGCAGTCCATGTTTGGCACTTCTTTTCAAAAATCTGTTTCTCAAAACGATTTGCCGGATTTGGACTCTTTGGTTCAGATTTAGAACCGTGACAATTTGAGTCCGAACTGTAGTAGACCCGCAAAAACGAACAGAACGGGACTTAACCCTCCCGGGGCATTCGGGGACGTCTACAGGTGTGTTCTCAATTGCCAAAATGAATGGCGAGCTTTGTAACCTTGCTAATACTTTGTCTGCTGGTTCTTAAGCAAAGCGCAACATTGGCATTCCTACCTCGACGCTACCATGTGTCTGAGGGACTAACCACTGAAGGGCTGAAACTTTGCGCGGGTCGCGAGCCCTGGTGTCCTCCTTCCATCGAGCCCTTTCTTCAAGCACTGTTCACAAGTAAGATGATCTAGGCAACTCCGTGTGCCTAGATGACGTCGGTGCGTGTGCGAGGGTCGATAGGTGCTTCCCTCAGTACACGACCTCTCAGTTCTCGTTCTCTCAGACCTAGAGTAACGAGTCCTGGAAATCCGCGATTGAGTGTTGCCTGTTCTAAGACTCCTACTTTCTGCTTGCGATGGTGTGGTATGCCTACCACAATCTTCCGAGTGGCGAGGGGGCGTGTTGCCTTTGCGCTCCTCTCCTGTTGCCACCCCTTTTCCTTTTATCTGGTGCTTCATTGACTCCATGTCTGCCGCCATCCTCCTTATTAACTCGTCCTGCTCTTTCACATGATCCTCTAGAACTTGAGGGTCCATCCTCCACCTCTGTCTTTTAGGACTTTGAGAGCGACGGGGACTGCCGCCCCGTCTCCCCCTTGCATCCCTCCGGGGGTTCTGTCGTTAGGGTTCTAAATCCGCCATGAGAGGGATAGAAGGCAAACCTTCACATCTCCCACCACCCTCCGGGGTTTGTCCATCAATAGCTGATTGTGGCAAGTCTTCATTGTGCGCCACGGCTTCCAACCAGAGAGGAAAACTTGATCAAGAGGCTTTGTTCTTTATGGAATTCCCACAGATGACGTCAATTGTACGAGTACGAAATCATGTTCTCATATAATCCTGTTGATCAAGTTTGCGCTCCTCCAAACGTCGTCGTTTTATTCCCTGAAAACACAAACGTGAGCTAGCTGGCAATTGTGTGCCGGATACCTCTCTGATGTCTAAGTCAGCAAAATAGACAAATAGACAAAAGCTCTATGTATTTCGAAAATCAAACACTACAACAAATTTGGGATTTAAAGATGAAACAAATTTGTCCCAAAATGTATATATTTCGTCACCCAAACTAATTACGACGAAAATTTTTCGTCACCTGTTTTGTTGCCAAAGCCTCGTCGCTAAAGGGTCTTAGAGACGAAAAAACAATTTCATCATTGAAAATGATAAATTTGTGACAAATATTTTTGTCTCCAATACGCTCTGTTGGGAACATACTTGTAAGTAATTAGCGACAAAATATTTTGTCATTAAAGGAAGAAATTAGAGACAAAAGTATTTTGTCATAAATATAAGAAATAGAGACAAAATAATTTTGTCACGTTTAATATAAACGAAGACGAAAATTTTTTTGTCAAAGAAGCTACCAATAGAGACAAAAACAAATTTATCATTAAAAATGATAAATTTGTTACACTCTGTTGGGAACATACTTGTAAATAATTAGCGACAAAATATTTTGTCATTAAAGGAAGAAATTAGAGACAAAAGTATTTTGTCATAAATATAAGAAATAGAGACGAAATAATTTTGTCATGTTTAATATAAACGAAGACGAAAATTTTTTGTCAAAGAAGCTACCAATAAAGACAAAAACAAATTTATCATTAAAAATGATAAATTTGTGACGAATGTTTTTGTCTCCAATACAGTAATTAGCGACAAAATATTTTCATTAAAGGAAGAAATTAGAGACAAAAGTATTTTGTCATAAATATAAGAAATAGAGACGAAATAATTTTGTCACGTTTAATATAAACGAAGACGAAAATTTTTTGTCAAAGAAGCTACCAATAGAGACAAAAACAAATTCATCATTAAAAATGATGAAATAATGTCAAAAAAAATTCGTCACACATTGAGGGTAATAGTGACAAAATGTGACAATATTTTTTATCATGACAAATTCATTTAGCGACGAAATAAAGAATTCATGACAAAATTAATCATCCACCTAAGCCAAATAAGAGACAAGAAAACCTTCTTTAGGGATGGAAAATTTTGTCAATAATTCCATAATATTTTTTTCCACATTATATACCTATTTATCAAAATCTAAATTCTATATATAACAATTCCATCACAACTTAACCTAACCTGTTATCAACACATTTACGAATTAACAAAATGAAAATATCCATTCATCATTACAAATAATTTCATCCTAATACAATAAAATAGTGAAATATCCACAAAAAAAACAAAAGTTATAACTTGTTCAATTCCACAAAACATCCAACAATAACTAGTGCAACTCCACAAAGTATGTATATCCTTATCAAACAAAAATGAACATTCAAGCAAATTATATCATTGTTGCACGTCAAAAATGTCACCCCAATCCAATCTGCAAAAAAATAAATTAAAAGCTTTAGTAATTAATCAATTATACAAAAGATTAAAAACATTAGTAACTCATCAATTTTTATACAATTTATCCCTCTAACAGACGTTTTTCGAGATTATGAGAACAAAAAATTAATTTTAAGGCTAATTCACAAATGATGCATCCCATTAATGTGCCATAAGTTCATACAACTTATATTGGTCCCTCCTAAGGTGTTTCTATTGGTTCTTGTACAAATCTATAGTTGTGTGATAATTTAGCATTTCGACGGCCTTTTTTGAAGCTTTAAGTATAGAGAAAAAAAATATTTTTTAGACTAATTCACAATTTATACATCCGTGCACCTGTACAAATTGGATGTCATGCATGTTTCCATTACTTTCTAATTCTTCAAACATATATTCTTTTATAAAATTTGTTATATTAAAGTTAATATACTTTACCAAGAAGTATGTCCACTTGTGGATGAGTCCCCTCCACTTCCAAAGTGTCCAGTGAATCCTTTGGTCCTCAAAAAGTTGACAACATCGGCTATTCTCCCTTGCTTCTTCTTACCTTCTTCAAGATCTTCTATTTTATTGTTCTGCATTTGTATTTGTTCCTTCTGTGTCTCTATTTGCATCTCAAGGCGCTTCACATAATCATTTGTTTCAGCATTTATGGTAGTGGTCCTCCTAATAGAGGATGAAGGTCTCATGCCAAGTCCCTTCACATAGCCAGACCTTGGCTTTAGGACTTTAATTGACAGCTCTTCTGCAGTCAAAGGGATTGATCCCGGCTGTGAGAGGTGATCAGCCTATGTCTGTATCATATTTTCCTATCAAATATAAAAAAAATTAAATAATTTTTAGAAAATTAAATAAGATCATAACAAATAGTAGTATAAAATTTTGTTAATAAAAATTGCAATATATACTCACATAATTACACTGAGCTTGAGATGAGATCCACTCATGTGTTTTCTCATTATAGTGAGTTTCCTTGTACAACTCTGCTAGATCAGGTAGCATCTTCCTTTCTCATGCCTAATTCGATAGGCCAAATATTCAATAAATAAAGCTAAGAATCTAATATAATTCTGAAAGTGCAAGGATACGTACCAGTTTTTCTACTCTAACAGGGATTGACCTAGAACCACATCTATGTTTGTATACATCCTTTTTCTGTTCGCGATGTTGGCCTTTGATTGTTCCTATAGGGAAGAATGACCAATATAACAATGAAATGTATCATTAGTAAGACAAATATGTTGGCTTTTGATTATTCTTGTAAGGAATAATGAACCAATATAACAATGAAATGTATCACTAGTAAAACAAATTTAATTCTTGATAATAAAGAAATTGCATTGTTTTTCTCTATCATTTTCCTATATATCATTTCAACTTAGAAGATATTTCAAATTATTCACCAGTTTCATTCAATTCTTTGAAAAATAGATTAGAGTACTTGTTGAGATTTCATCATAGATGGTTTTTCTGGGTGAAAAAAGAAAAATATGAAAATGTTACCATAAATTCTTTAGTGTTCCACTTTTTATCAATAAGATCTATCCACTTGGTAGGATCAACATTCTTCGGTGGGTGGTTTCTTGCATACTCCTCCCCTTTAGCCTCCTTCAGCTCCATGAATTGTTTGTGCAGCCTATAGGTATGGTTACTCAATCTCCTACCAAATTTTATATTCATTGCCTTCTCTATATCAACAGGGTCTCCTTGTAAATCAAATTGATCCTGCAAAAATAGATAAGTCATAGATAATTCTTATAAAAAATAAAATAATTACAATAAATAATTAAGATTTCTAACCTATTATAAAAATGAGTAAAATGTCCTATAATAGAGTAGACAACGAACTTACATTCAAGTGTTGAAACATCGCCTCCTTAACGGAGGCATCAATATACTTCCACCTACGAACACTTGGATCTGGTAAACGAGTTCGCACTTCTACACCAATCTTTGAGGCTAGTTTTGAGGCATAGTCCCCTACCGGTGCACAAAATTCTGGAGAGATAGGCACGCTAAGCTTTCCATCTTTATCAACAAGGCCTTGAACCTCTTTGCCTCAAGTCGGGCCACGAAACACGCTTAGCAACTGATATTGTGAAGCCATAATATTGAAATAGTATGTGAACAAATTTAATTAAGATCTCAAATCAATGTAAATAAAGAGTGTGTCTTACAATAGTATTACCTGCAATCACCTCAAGTTGAGGCTCCACATTGAGAGGTGGTGGCGGATGGCTAGCCACCTCAGGACGTGAAGAGGTATCCCCTCTTCTGATGCGTGGGTCAATGCCTCATGATGAGATTGTAAACGAGCTCTCGATGGTATCTCTAACAGCTGAATAACATAATAAAATATGAATATATGTAGAAAGATATACATGTCTATGTGTGTATGAATTGAAAGTAACAAGAAAGAATATATTTCACAATGCATAAATGTATAGTACCTCATGCTCAAACGAATCATAGGATTCAGTGTCATTACCATCTTCAGCCTCTGACGGTCGATAATCATCGTCATTTTCCTCAATTGGTATTTGTTTTTCCTTCCTTAATTTCTTATGTTGAACCGTAGCCTTCAAACAAGTTGTTAAATTCTTCACTCCTAGAGCATTCATTCTCTCACGGTTTTTATTAATATTCTTCATTCTTTGTTTCTCATAGTTCGTTACCTTCTTACTTGCGTACTTGGTTTTGGTCAACTGTTTTTTTGTAGCGTCCATTTTGCCAACTATAAAGCATAATTGAACATTTTTTGGTAGATACGCATAATTGAACATTAGATGTAAAGAACAGATAATTATATATTTCTATACATAAAGCATAAAGCAACAACAATCTCAACAATCTCAACAAGTGGACATGTCATAAAGCCATCAGACACATAACATGACCAATCAACGATAAACCTACATAACAGGAGATGAACCCCACAATTGAAATTCAACTACATTAATTAAGAACAATGTTCACATAGAAAGTGCAAAATAACTACAAATCCTAGTCTACATCAAGATCCATATCGTAATCCACATCAGGTTCGTCACACTCTTCATTTTGTTTGTCAGCTCTATTCTCCATCATTGTTTCATCAGATGACCTAACCCTTGTAACAAGTTCTGCTTCAACACCATCTCTATAACATTGAACATTAGGGCCGATGTCAATTGGAACAACATCGGTAATATTTTCTTGTTGGAACACATTGTTTTCTTCTGGTTCATCTAATGATTACATCAAAGACACCCCTATGTTGCACTCGTTGAACAACTTGCCAAGGTTGTCCCCATTTGGTATCATTTAGGTAAAAGACTTGCTTAGCCTGGCTAGGCAAGATGAAAGGATCATGTTGATACCACCGACTTGTGACATCAATACTTATGCAATAATCATCGGTTCGCAATGTTCTACTTCGACCTGTGTTTCCTGTGTTGTACCATTCACACTGGAACAATACAACTTTGTTATGACACATGTACTCTAATTCCCAAACATTGCACAAGTGACCATAAAATTCATGCTTCACTCCTCATGATCCCCTTCCGTAAGCACACCACTATTCTGACTCTTACGACGATTGTCTACTTCTCTTGTACGAAACCGTACGCCATTGATTATGCAACATGAGTACTCTTTTACTAGCAAATTCGGGCCATTTGCTAACGACTATAAATCATTGGTTGCCTCTGGTGACTTTTCTTCTCTCAATATATTTATCTACAATCACATATAACGTACACCAAGATAATAAAAATAAATTAATAAATGATCAAATCTTATACAAATTTTTAATCATGTCTTAAAATTGAAAATGCCTTACCCGCTCTTTGAACCACTTGGGAAACTCTTGTTGTATACGGGTTATGTCTTGGTCAGATGGAGTCCGTAATAGATTTTTGCGTATCCTACTCAAAAGAATGTGATTATTATGCACTGCTAACTATATTAACAAAGCTAAGAATACACATATTTAAATGAAAAACATACTCTAGATACTTCTCTATCTCGGGGCTATTGTTCAACAAGAACCAATGAGCCATATCACGATATTCTTGTGACATATCAGCTTAGTGATAGTTTGTTCCTCCCAAGTAATCAAGTTGAGAGTAATCTGAGAGAGAGAGTTTGATGTTTGTGTAGAAAATACTAGAGAGTCCAACGTTTTTATTTATATAAATATAATAAAAACATATATATTTAAATATTTTATTAAAAGTTTATATGAGTATGAGATTTATAAATCTTATATTTATATAAGTTGTTTAATAAAATATCTAAATACTAAGTTGCTTAACCAATGCACCTACCTACTTCGTACCATACTCCCTAAAGCCCTATTTGGATGAAGATATTCGTGCACCTAAAAACCCTCTAAAATTTAAATAAATAATAATGTTAGGGATCGTAAAAACAATATCATGAAATGTTTTATGAAAATTCTCTATCTTTAAATTACACATATAATAAAACACTATATAATAATCAAATTTTTTGTAATTAATCCTTACATTTTTCGTTTATTTGATATTTTCTTTTAAATTTTTTTGAAACAAACTAGTAACTTCATAATTCAATTTTGTTCATCTAGAATATCCTGATATATAATTCATCAAAGACGATCAAAATAGGTGGTCATCAAAGACAATCAAAACAGGTGGTCAAAAACTAGTTGGAATTAAATAATGATAAAAAAAACCTCATCACAAAATAATAATAAAGAACACCCAAGCATGAATCTTGCACAAGAAACCAGAAACCAACAGAATTGCATAAAATAGCCTAGAAATTTTTTCATCATCAAAGAAAACAAGAGAGAAAGTGAGAGAAAATGGAAGCAGCAGTAATACCTGATTTGTTCAATCGGGTGGAGATGTTAGACTCGGAAGAAAGGAAAATTGAATTTATCTACCTCTACAAAAACAAAAGATAGAATATAGATGTTTCGATGGGAGAATCAAAGGCATAAAGCATATGAAAATTTTCAAGTACCCATTTGGAAAAAGAAGATGTCATCATTTAAAGTCAAATCTATAAATCATTACAATTTTGACCATTTCTATCTCATTTAACTTTTCAGATAGCATGGTACAATTCTTGTTATGTAATTTATGAAATTGTTTATAATTTTTTTTTCCAAATATTTGATATAATTTTTTATTATTTGTGGCAAAAATAAATTAAATAAGATTAAAAATTAATTAAAAAAATTTAAATATGTTTTTAACTTAAATTTTCAAGTACCCATTTGGAAAAAGAAGATGTCATTATTGTAGTAGATAGTTTAGCTTGAAATATTATGGGCATGACCACTAGATCAATGATGGAATAGCAAGAGATAAAAGGCATAACTATTCAATGATAATTACATTTTTAATCTTTATAGTTTGATTAAAATTTTATTTTATTTTAAGAGAAAAAAAATAAGTGAAATATAAATAAAACATATTATGTTTTATCTATTTTTTTTTTAAAAAAAATTATCAAAATTTATAATTCAAATACAGTCTACAAATACAGTCTACAGATAATCACTTTGGATAGGATGGATATTAAGTAAATTATTGCACTAGATTATAAAAAATAAAAAAGAGAAAACTGATTTTATTGAAGTCAGGGATGCCATCCCGATTACATAGGCAAAAAAAAAAAAGTAAAGAAAAGAAAAAGGAGCAGGGTTCTTGTTTTTGATAACAGTCACATGCCGACTTCATTATTTCGACTCTCTCGCCCAGCTCTTCCTTTTTTTGTCGCCTTGGGAGACCCTTGAAGGCTCCGCCTCAGTGTGTATAGGACCGCCTAGAGAGTTGACTCTCTGCTGGTTGTCAAAGGCGATTCGAGTCAAAATGGTAGTCTTTCGTTTCAACTCCTCATTCTCCGCCTTCAGGGCACAAATCTCTTCCCGCGCACTTTGTACATGCGGGAGCAGAGAGAATGTTGGGAATTTAACTGTTGTACTTTACTGGTCCTATTCTGCAACCGGTGACATAATTTGGTAACCGCAGTCACTGTTTCCATACAAGAGCTCAGTGTGAAGTGGTTGGCCTCAATGTCAGATTGAGCAGCCATGATTTGCTCAACTGAGATCATGGGAACGTTAAAAAGAGTGAGAGCAGGGACACTCGGTCCAGGAAGGTTAGGAAGAGTAGGAGCAGAGGCACTCGGTCCAGGAAGGTTAGGAAGAGTAGGAGCAGGGGCACTCGGTCCAGGAAGGTTAGGAAGAGTAGGAGCAGAGGCACTCGGTCCAGGAAGGTTAGGAAGAGTAGGAGCAAAGGCACTCGGTCTAGGAAGGTTAGGAAGAGTAAGAGCAGGGACACTCGATCCAGGAAGGTTAGGAAGAGTAGGAGCAAAGGCACTCGGTCCAGGAAGGTTAGGAAGAGTAGGAGCAGAGGCACTTGGTTCAGGAAGGTTAGGAAGAGTAGGAGCAGGGGCACTTGGTCTAGGAGAGTTTGGATCATTGAGGTCCGGAAAGAGAGTGAGAGGACGAGATGAGGCCATGTGTAGTGAGAGATGTAAAGAGAAAGAAAGGAGAGTCAGATGGAAGATACTGATTTAGAAGAAGAAACAGAAGCAAAGTGATGAAGAAGAAGGAGATGGAAGAGAATGATGAAGAAGAAGGAAAAATGAGTGAATAAGTAGAAGATGGAAGATACTGATTCAGAAGAATGCAGAAGAGAAGAAGACAAGAGGGAGAGAGAGCCGAGGTGAGCTTACAAATCGAGGAGGTCTGCTTTTGTCGGCCAACTGACGCAAAAGCAAGGCCGCGTGTCAGACACAGTTTTCGAAGGAAGAGAGAGAAAGCGGGAAAGTTGTATACATATATGTATCTATATTGTATATTTACGCATTATATACATTTATTCGACTATATCTGGTCACAAGAGTGACTTGGGTTTAGTGCTTTGGCTCTGTGGTTGAGGGACCAAGGGACAAAGCCTGAGGTCAGGGGTTCGAAACCCCATATCCCTGCATTCGTGTTTTATTTCCTTTTTGTGGTTTTGCTTACGCGTGATGACGTCAGCTAACGAAATATTCCGTCGTAGTAACGGCATATGCTCATTGACGTCTGTAGACAGAATATTCTTTGTCAGTAACGGCATATTCTCAAATGTGTCTGTGTAGCTTTTGTTCGTACTTGTCCCTTGGTGAAAATGTTTGGGAATTGTGATAGAAATGTTATTTTGATATTAGGATGTACATTGTATATGTTACGAAGTAACGGTAGTTATTTTGGCATTGGGGTGCATTGTGCATTAAGTGATGGAGATAGTTCGTTGAAGTTGGGTTATCACCAATAAGGTATGGTGTCTCAGTATTTTAAGAAGACGTTTTGTCAAAATTTGTGTTACGCTTAAGGGATTAGATCTTATTTTTGTTACTTTAGGGTATTGATGTAGATAGAAGAATCACTTGATGGTTTATACTAGTGTAGACACCCCATTTTTGACCACCTTTAAGGCTTGGGCACCTTCTTTTGAACACCCCATGATGCAAATTGAAATATGCCATTTTATAAATATTCAGCAGAAAAAAATCAAAAAGAGGATGGTATGGTCAGGGGGATTTTTGAGGGGAAGAAAAAGAAAAAAAAGAGTCAGATAAGGACAATGATTTTTGGGTGGAATATTATTAGGGGTTTTGGGGGTGGAT
Source organism: Camellia japonica (assembly GCA_030407325.1). Lineage (NCBI taxonomy): Eukaryota > Viridiplantae > Streptophyta > Magnoliopsida > Ericales > Theaceae > Camellia > Camellia japonica. The sequence goes on along the minus strand of JAPPVO010002482.1, from coordinate 4,157 downwards.
GATTAAATATATTTTATTGGGTTGATGATGGTTTGGGGGGTGTAAAAATGGCAGGGTGTAAAGGCACATGAGTGGTGATCGTTTTTGTTAAAAAATGAGATGAAAAGGGGTCAGTATGAATGATGATGTTTTGGTGGGTGGTAAAAAAGCTTCTTAGAGAATGATTATTGATTGGGGAGAGAGTGGACAGAATGGAGGAGAGAGAAGAGGAAGAAAAAAAACACACACACATGCATGTGCTCTCTCTTGCCAGGATGGGTTCGGTCTTTAGTTGAAGGAGGAGATCAATCAAAAATAATCAAGAGGAGGAGAAGGCACTGATCAGGGGCTAAAAAGGGATACACACACAAGGGACCAACGCTCTCATTCTCAAGAACACACCCAGGTCTCTCCCTCTCGGAGAACACATAGAGATCCACACACCAACACAAAGGGAGGAGCTGCTCCCTCTCTCAATCTCTCTCTGTCTGGGGTTGCATTTTGAAAAAAGAAGCTGGGCACACACACATCAACACAGAGCTTCATACACAACACACACTGCCACGAACACACACACAGCCCATACACAGCACACACACTAAGCTTCACCATTCAGACACTCACACACAAGACTCCACAACACAGACCTCTCTCTCTCTCTCTCTCTCTCTCTCGGGTTTGAGTGTGGAAGAACAAAAAATACAAAAACAGACAGCACCTCTTTACTCTCTCTCTCTCTCGCTCTCGGTTGGGAGAGCAACACACACACACATTAACACGCAGCACACACACACCATTTTACACACAGAGGCCAACCCCTCTCTCGATCTCTCCCAAGCTGTAAAACACGCACAGAACATACACAGAGGAGAGGGTACACACTAGACACCCAGCGCACAACACACACACACAGAGCACAGGCAGGCCATACACACAGACAGATGCACACATGCATCTCTCTCTCTCTCTCTCTCTCTCTTGTGGGAATCAGCTGCCTCTGTTTTCATTCTGAATTTTATTTGAAGGTACCTGTTGCTGTCTTAAAGCCAAATGAGACTGCTTTTGAAAAAGAAATGGATGGGCTGCCTTCCACTCGTTTTGTTGGTGATCTTCCACCTGAATTTCATTGCTCTTTGTGCAAACAAGTTATGAAAGATGCACTGCTAACAAGCTATCACCGAAATGACGTCAAATTTGCAGGACTTACTTTGGACACTGTCATAATGATGCAATGTTTGGAATGAGAACCAAGTGGATTGCTTTGTCAAAAACATCCAGTTGAATCACGTGAGATGATGGTGCTCCAATTGATCATTCTGCTATTTCTGGGCTAATTGTTGGTTATTAATTAGTTTAGTTAATTCATTTAGTTAATTAGAATTTTATAATTAATTAATTAGTTTAGTTAATTAGTTAATTTAATTAGTGGTAATTAAATAATTAGTTAATTAGAATTGTATAAAGTAATTAACTCATAAAAAAAAAAAAATCAAAAAATTAGAAAATGAGGATTAGGATATTGGAGCTCTCAAAGGTCTATGAGTTAAAAATCTCATTTTGCTTAATATATAGTATAGATAGATATAGATATAGATAGATAGATATAGATATGGCACATACCATTTATATGACACAAGGACCGAAGTACCGGGACAATTGCTGAATTTGCCCTCATATCTAAATTAAAGGGATTAAAAAGTAAAAAAAAAAGAAAAAAAAAAAAAAAAAATATAATATAAAAAATGTTCACTAAAAAAATATAGATTAAAAATTAAAAATTAATTATTGAAAACTCCATACTAAACAAGGTAATGTTTTCTATTAATTTTGAAAATTAAAAATTATTATTAACTTTTCCTCTGTTTTTTTTCTCACCAAAAAAAAAATAGCTACATTAATTATCTTCTTTTTTTTTTTTTTTGTGGAGAGGGGTTTTGACCTGCGATTTTTCTAAAATGGGCGTTCTAGACAGAAAGGGTAGAGTTGGTTCAGACAATAAGAAAAAGTGCTTATGCAAGAGGCGCTTTCACTTGGATAATAGATTCAATACTAGCACCCATGAAGGGCTTAAGTGTGAGACATATGAGAGGGGCTTTAGTGCGAAAATAAAAGAAATGGTTTACAGAGTGTCTTCTTGCTTCACGACTTCAATACTTGTGAGAGAGGAGTAGGCTCAAGTGCAAGAGAGAAATGAGAGTTTGTAGGAAGTGTCTTCTTGGGTCACGACTTGAGTGTCCGTGCACATGAAAATGAGTGATAAGGGTCAGAGTGTGTCTCTTGGAGTCATGGTTTCAGTGCTCCGAAACACAAAACCATAGCATACTAATAAAGAGAAATAATTAGGGATAAAATATTTGTCTCCTTAAATACAAGAACAGAGAATTTATTATTAGTGACAAAATATTTTTATCTTCCACAACATAACCTTATGAGACGAAAAATATATTTGTCGCGCAATCAATCAGAATTTATTAGTGACGAAATATTTTTGTCTCGCACAACTTATTCTTCCGAGACAAAAATATATTTGTCGCCCATTTAATAGAAAGATGGAACGGCATCGTTTGCATGATGGAGTGTTTATTGGTGACGAAATATTTTCATCTTCCATAGCTTATCATTCCTAGACAAAAATATATTTGTCGCCTAATAAATGGAAATATGCAACAACATTGTTTAATAGGTAGGGAATTTATTGGTGACGAATTACGTTCGTCGCAAAAAATATATATATTTTGTGACAAAAAAATTTCGTCTTCAATGAGCTAAAATAATTCGCGCCAATGCAAATGAAATTGGCGCCTGAATTTTGGAGACGAAATTTTGTTTTCGTCTCCTATATGTTTGAGAAAAATTAAAACAAACGACAAAATTAATATTTTGTCATCTTTGGGTTAAATTTTAATACCAAAAAAAAAAAAAATTTCTTCACCAAATTTTGTCATAATAGCTTAAATTTCTTATATTTTGTTTCCTTGTTTAATAATTATTATTATTTTTTTCTTTTTGTGGAGAGGGGTTTATTGTGAGAAAGAATAGTAGCTTTGCACAAAATGTCTTCTTTGATAATAATGTTTGCAAGCACAAACAGCTTAAATGTGAGAGAGAATAGAGGAGCTTCAGTGCGAAATAGAAGAGATGGTTTATACAGATTGTTTTCTCAAGTCACAGCTTTAATACTTGTGAGAGAGGAGACTCAAGTGCGAGAGAAAAAATGAGGGTTTGTATAGGGTGTCTTTTCGGGTCACAATTTTAGTATTTGTGTGTGTGTGAAAGTAAGTGATCAAGGTGAGAGTACCTCTTAGTTTCTGACGACATTTTAATAAAGAGAAATAATTAGTGATAAAATATTTTTGTCTCAAACTCATATGTTCATTGCCTAATCAACAAAAATACAAAAACAACGTTGTGTGAGGATGGAGAATTTATTGGTGATGAAATATTTTCGTATCCTTCAACTTAACCTTATGAGACAAAAATATATTCGTCGCACAATCAATCAAAATGCAACACAACACATGGAGAATTTATTAGTGACGAAATATTTTCGTCTCTCAAAACATATCCTTCCAAAACAAAAATATATTTGTCGCCTTAATTAACAGAAAGATAAAACGAGCATGAAGAGTTTATTGGTGACGAAATATTTTCGTCTCCCATAACTTATCCTTCCCAGACAAAAATATATTGTCACCAAATAAATAAAAAAATGAAACGACATCGTCTTATAAGTTTGGAATTTATTGGTGACGAATTCCTTTTGTCGCAAAAATCTTTAAATTTGTGACAAAAATGTTCGTCTCCAATGAGCTAAAATAATTGGCGCCAACAAGAAAAAAAATTGGCGCCTTTTTTTTCTGACGAATTTATTTTTTCGTCTCCTATAGTTTTGAGAAGAATTAGAAGAATTAAAAGAATGACAAAAGTAATATTTGGTCATGTTTGGGATACGTTCTAAAACGAAAATAATTTTTATCACCAAATTTAAAAATTAATTATTGAAAACTCCATACTAAACAAGGTAATGTTTTCTATTAATTTTGAAAATTACAAATTTTTTATTATTTGTTTTTCTATATTTTTCTCACAAAAAAAAATAGCTACATTAATTATCTTATTTTTTATTTTAATTTATTTATGTTTTTGTGGAGAGAGGTTTTGATCTTCGATTTTTCTGA
>JAPPVO010002481.1:0-39056 GCA_030407325.1 Camellia japonica | reverse complement strand
CGGCTATTCTAAACATGGCATATGGAATGCTACAACTATCAAGTATTCAATTTGGAATTGAAGTACAAATGCAGTTAGTATGGTGCGCCGAGCCCGGTGCATGTAAAACAGATGAATGAATGCAAACATGCTGTCATACTGTATGCTAATTGAAATATGCCCTAATCTAACCATCATAAGCAGGTAAATAAAAGGGAAGAAAGACGTGGGGTTGGAAGACATGCATCACACACACGCACACTTATTACAATAATGCCCTCGCGCAGAGGGTCCAAATAAATATACAGTCCCGAATGAAAGAATAGTACAGTCCAAATAATACAGTCCACATAATGTACAAATTCCTAATTAATTTACAAATTAACTAAGAAAAAAGCAAAACTGGCATGCAAGCCAGGGGCTGCCTTGATTCTGATGAATGATGTATGTTTAGGCTTCATTGCGCGGAAATCCACTGGGATGCCCCAATTAGCCTCTGTTTTGCAATTGTTCTTGGAAAGTGCGCCAAGCCTCGGAAGACCGCTGATTCTTGATATGCTACAACAGAGAGCAGGAAAGGGGCATAGCAATGTATTTTCACAAATGTATGCATGTCTCGATCCTCGTACCACCAATCACGCATCTCGATGCATGATGGCCGAGGAGCCGAATTGCACAACTCAATATAGAATGAATGCATATGAACACTACAACAAAACCTAACTCCATCATGGATAATCTGGAGTGTCGGTGACTTGGGAATTGAGACACGTTCTGTCACTCAGAGTACGGAACGTACCTCGTTTCCCGTGCCCGGGCTAACTCCTATCCTGAACATGATGCAATATGCATGATATGCGTGAAATGCAACTAAGATACAATCCTAACATACACAATGTTATGGAATGGCATACACGCTACACAAGGTGATACACAACCGAGCATACACAATGCTATGGATGAAATGGCATGCGCAATGCAATAATGGGCTTACACCAACATGAGAGAGCCTCAGCCACACTCGCATAGGAGTCCATCAGATGAAAACAAGACAACTCGAAATACGTGCACGCGTGCACGCAAACCGAAGACGGACCCTCAGGCACCGAAATGCCACTCTAATGAGACATGGCAAAGACATGGAATATGACATGCAAACATGCAAAAATCAGAGGCAAAATGATATGCAAAACAGCCCCGAAACAAGGCGAAATGACACCCGATGCATGGAATCTCTCCCGAAATGCAAAACTAGGCATACGGAATGGCCTACAGCTATACAAAGCATGCATAATTGATACATGGAATGAAAATACAGAAGCAAGGCAGCCCCAAAATAAGCATTTTTACAGTTCAAAGCATGGCCAAACAGTAAGCACAAGTGGGGCTAAAATGGCATACAAAAATGGCTCCGCAAGGGAGGTAATGAAGCAAGTCACACATGCTGGCCCCAAACAGGAAATGGGCCTTCTACAACACTGAAGAGGGACCAAAAATATGATGTTTTTAAGTAGATGACAACCCCCAAAACAATATACAAACATGCTAAAAATGCCATGCAAGAAGTAGGCCAACAAGAGGCTATAACATGAGGTATATAAAGCATTCACCAAACAGCCAAAGACCCTTAATGAGATATTCCAAGAAGGTCAAAATATGGCCATTTTCAGTTCTGATGATGGCCTAAAAACAGAAGCAAGACAAGCCAACAAAGCATGCAAAAATGGGGGTCAAAGAGGGGTATAATGGTAAGTACAACATGGAGGCCCCCAACAGTGTTGAGCCCTTCTATAATATTGTATAGGGGCTCAAAATAAGCCAACTCACAGTTTATATCATGCTCAAAAACAGATCACACATAGACTAGAAATACCATGCAAGATAATGGCATACAAAGAGGTATTGAAGCAAGTACCAAATGGGGGGCTCAACAAGGTTGAGCCCTTAAGAAAACATGAAGAATGGCTCAAAAAAATGACCCTTTCAGTTAGGGTCGGAGCCCAAAACAGCAAGCAAATAGGGCTAAGAAATAGGACAAAAAAGTGCTACAAAAGAGGGAGATTGGCACTTACCCTTGAAGACTACCCCTTTGATGATCCTTGGACCAAGTTACAGCACCTTTAGCCTCTGGAAAGCTGCTCCAAGCTGCTGTGATGGAGTAGTGGTGGTGGTGCTTGGTAGTGATGAAGAAATGGTGCAAAACTTAGGGATTTTGAGAGAAATGGAGAGGGATATGTATGTATGAGCTCCAAGGAATTTTTCCAACCCTTGAGGGAGAGCTAGAGCTGCTGTGTGTATGCAAGGATGGAGGAGAAAGGGAGAGAAAAATGTGTAGTGTTATGGGATTAAGTTCCCTTCTCTACCAAAAGTCCCCGAAATCAGATATTTTGGGGGGAAAAGCTATACAGCTGTAAAGCACACATCCCAAGGATCATGGCCGGCCTGCTATTTTTGTTGCAGGTGGCCGGCCGGCCACCCCCTATGGCCGGCCGGCCAAGGGGCAAAAGGCTCAAGAAGATTTTCTGGCCGGCCACCAGAGAAAGGTGTCCTCCCAGGTCTCCTCATCACAACCCTGTGGTTCAAAATTGGCAACTCTAAAACAGGAGAGAGAATAGGCCACTTTTAGGAGGGGTTCAAAAGGTTCAATCCGAATTACTGGCCGGCCATAGAGTTTTAGGGTCCTCCCATGTGTGTGCAAACACAATATGTGGTTTGGGGTTGAAGAAAATGGCCCTAGGATAGTCAACATTGGCTTGGAAGTGAGAAAAAACGGGCGTCGGAGGGCGACGGAGGAATATAACTGGTTGCTGAAACAATTGCTGGCCTCCCACCCTTCTACGGCCTTCCTGATGATGAAACAGAGGTACCTGCCAAAAATGAACCAAAACCGATGCAAAATGAATGTTCGGGGGCCAAAACGCGCAGTTCGGGGCCCCAAAAATCGGCTATTAAGCACCGAAAGTGGCATTCGACCACGAAGTGGGTCTCTCAGACCTCAGTGTCCCTCAAAAGGGAGTAAACAAGATACATGCCAAAAACCGGGGCAATCGGAGATGGTTAGGTGGTCCCGAACCGAGGCACACGGCCTGACGGCTCCGAAAACCGGGAACCGGGCTCCGAAATGGGCAAAATGGCCTACGACCACGAAATGTAGCCCACGGCCACTGAGAGATGGTCTACGAGACCTCTCCCTCCCTCTGGGAAGAGAAACAGAGAAAACCGAGTCTGGTTCGCAAGCCGAGGCAAGGCACAAAAGAGGGTTCGGAAGTCCGGAGGCAAGGCTCACGGCCGAGACTCTGAGACTTCTGAACGAGCACAATATGCAACATCACCGAGCGCTCAATCGGTGACGTCCAAGTCTTATGGACGGTCAAAATGGGGTGTCTATAGTTGCCCCTCTTTGACAGAACTCGGAAGTCAAGAAGTGACGGGAGTGAATGTCAAAGCCCAGAGACGACCCATTTTTGACAAGGCCGAAGACTTGGACAAACAAACAAAATATAGATAAATAAATGGTTGTGCCCGCAGGCTGCCTACGTATCCCTTTGCAAGGAATCAAACCAGCGTAGTTCAGGGGCAGGATGCAAATGATATGCAGAAAGATTTTGATAATTGGACTTATACGCTACGCGAAGCCGGTTTTGAAAATTGGACTTATACGCTATGCGAAGCCGGTTTGAAAATTGAGGATTCATGCAATGCACTGTAATGTAGTGGCTAAAATGCAATGTAAAAGCTAGGAAGGGAAGGTACCTTACAGGGGCAATTGGCAATGACTTACCTCATGCTGCTGGGGATCTTTCACCTCTTCTTAGTTGAACCACAGGTACTGCTTTTCTCCCTGACTATGGTCGCAGCTTTCTCTATTCTCCAACAGGGTGACAGACTAGGTTGATTCAGTATCCAGAATTGAGGCGCATACACATGCTATCTCAATCTATGGGGTTGCCATACAGATTTCAAGCCGAGGATATACCCCTGGGTATTTAAACCAGACTTTAGTCTCGGAAATCCCGAACCTTTGCGTTCTAGGCATAAGCCATTCAAACTCTAGTTTCCACCGTCTCAGTTGGTCTCCTAGGAACTCACCGCTAACACAGGCAGGTGGCTATACCAGACCACCGGAAGTCGTTGGGGCATGACAAACACCAAAGGAATTGCACCTTTAGAGGATTTAAGGTCTCCTAGACCAGGCAATAAAATGGATATGATGCAATGGATGTGATAGATGTGATGCAATAGATAATAGATGCGATGCAACAGAGAGTATAATAGATGCAAAATGGTGACATACTCCAACCGCGCTGGACTCGTGAGTGGAGGAAGAACAAAGAAAACCAATCAGGCGCGTTCCATGCAATCCTAAGATAAACTCCAAACACGCTGAAATCATGTGAGGAAGGGGAGGCTCCAATCACGCTGAAATCGTGAGAGGAGGTCCAAAAACAGCCCACCCAGCGCGTCTACAACGCAACCTGGGAAGGTTTTAACCGGGGGGAGTAACAATGGTGTAACCAACAGGCGTATCTCAACGTATTTCATACGGAGAGAGGGAAAGTTTTAACCAGGGAAACAATGGTGTAACCAACAAGCGTATCTCAACGTATTTCATACGGAGAGAGGGAAGGTTTTAACCGGGAAAACAATGGTGTAACCAACAAGCGTTTCTCAACGTATTTCATACGGAGAGAGGGAAGGTTTTAACCGGGGAAATAATGGTGTAACCAACAAGCGTTTCTCAACGTATTTCATACGGAGAGAGGGAAGGTTTATTTCTCAGCGTATCACACGCAAGAGAAGAAAGGTGAACAAAGACTGGAACTCGTCCAAATGTTCAAAACCGAAGATGTCCTAACGCGCCGCATGCGAGAGGAGAAAAGACGATAATTGCAAGTGAAAAGGTGTATAACAATATAGGTGAAGTGTGCATAACAATGCGAGTAATGAGCATAACAATGCCAGACAGATGTGCATAACAATGCAACGAATGAGCACACAGCTTACGACATAGCATTCCATTCATTTGGCACACAGCTCACAACACAACACTTTGTTCGTTAGGCGCGCAACTCGCAACACAAAATTCTGTTCAATCTGGGCACACAACTCTTTTGGGGCACACAGCGCATTTCGGGCACGCAGCTCGTCTTGGGCACACAGCAGATCTCGGGCAAACAGCGCATTCTTCGGGCACACAGCTCATCTGGGCACATAGTATATTTCCGGGCACACAGCTCGTTTTTCGGGCGCACAACTCATTTTGAACATACAGGATGCAATGACGGAACTTGCAGAAGTTGAAACAATCTCAGATGCCCAACATTTCCCTCTTTTCTTTTGCTTTGCAGCCTGGAACTTTCATAGCTTCAGATAGGTCCTGGTTTTATTGTTCTCACATGACCAGGGTTGAACGTTGCGATTTTATGAAAGAACAAATTTTGTTTTGCACAAATGTGGAGAACGGCACGGCACTCGGAGCACAAAACGATTTTATTTTTGAAATTGAGAGATGAGTTTTCGACCAAGTATTGAGCCTACGACTAAACACAGCAAAACAACTCGACACGGAAATAAAAGGCACACAACCTAGACACATCGAGTAACACTCGAGACGACTCAAGACAAGAATCGAGATAAAAAAGACACGACACTCAGACGTGCACAGGAAGCCTGTTTCGCCGGGTAGTGTTTCCCACCCTTCCTTATTTGTGATTCTCACATCACTCGGCCCTCAGGCTTTGTTTTTCTGAAAAAGCCCTTTTCTCACTTTTCTCTCATCGCACATCTCTCTATTCTTCAATTTCTATTTTTCAATCCCTCCCCTGGGTGGTTGATGGATAAACAGCAAGTTGAAGGCTCTCGCCCCTAGCACTCAGCTAGATTCTTCTTTCTTCCGCTCACAGCTAGTGAATTCCTCCCACAGAGGGGTTGCGCTATAACTGGGTGTGTAGTAAATCTGCAGCTAGCATCGGTTGATGATGCTTTGCTGGGGAGTTTGGACGTGATAAGATCTGTCCAGATGATGGAGTGGAATATCTTGCCTCATTCCAGTTCGTGCTTCGCACTTGGCTCGACACCTCGTTGCTTGGAGGATACGAGAGCTTTCAGTCCTTTGTCGTGCCTTTCAGTTGTGCCTTTTCTGGCAGGTAGAGTGCCCTTCTTGGCAAGTATTTTGACAAAGGGGAAAAGACAGAACTCCTGACTCGACTGCACCCCTAGCTCATCATTTTGACCATTTTTTATTTTTGAGCTTTTGCTAAAGTAATTTTGACCGACATGAGAGTCAGATTAACATGGTTGTTCAATTTTTGATTTGAAATCATGCAAGTCAGGCTATGAGCACTGAAAATTTTCTTTTTTTGGGTCCAGGAAAAGGGTCCAGTTTTAGAAAAATGGGATAATTTTCGAGAGAATTAGTCAACCTCAGTAAAAATTCTCAAAAACTATTTTTGCAAACGACCACTGCCCAACGAGCACGGAACCTACTCTTGAGATGCGCAACCTCGGATCCAAAGGAAAACTGCCCCGTGCTTGAAGAGAGCTGCACGGCAACGGAAAGTTGCCCCTTGTTTGAACGGCACCACGGCGCATTGGATGGCAACGGAAAGTTGCCCCTTGTTTGAATGGCACCGCAGCGCATTGAATAGCAACGGAAAGCTGCCCCTTGTTTGAATGGCACCACAGTGCATTGTAGTCAGTCCTCAGAGTGCTGAACGCAACCAAACTCTCGGATACAGTGAAGACAAAAATGACTAGAACCATTGCATGGACACAATCAAATTTGAAGTGTTTTACGGCTGGACTTCAGAATGAAGTTGCCTACGTATCCCAAAGATGGAAATCAAGCCTTACGTAGTTCGGGGTTAAGGTACACTCGGGTATTTAACCTCTCCTTTTATGCTCTAACTTTTGCCAAGGCGCCTGTTACAGGTTTTCAACCTTGCGAGCTTTGTCTTTCTTTTCTTTTCATTTCTTTTCTTCTCTTTTTTTCTTTTTTTCTCTTTTCTTTTTCTTTTTTTCTTTTTTCTTTTTTCTCTTTTCTTCTTTTTTTTCTTTTTGCTTTTTGTATATATCTTTTCTTGCTCTAACTTTTGCCTGGGTCGCCCTTTCCGGGTTTTCGACCCAGCGAGCCTCTCAAAGGGTAAAAGTGTAACAAGTCCATGCCAAATGGTTTTAGGATCTCGAAGCCATCCGTATCCAAGAGAGTGGCTGTTGTTTTGCAAGAGGATTCATCTTCGGCTCTTCGAGCACATCTGACATCTTTGCCCCTAGTTCAAAGGGTACTTCTGTTCTAGCTTTGCAAGCTTCTTCTGATCTTCTGATCTTCTTGATCTGACTTTCCTGGCCTCTTGTTCGAGGGCTGCTTCAAATCTGGCCACACAGGCCTCGCGTCGTAGTTGACCGTTGAACCTTCTGAATTCAAGTTCAAGGTTTGGAAGCAAAGGGGTTGAGTCTCGAGGCTGAGAGCGATCCTAGGCTGCACAATCTCAAGAGCGATTCCACACAGGTCTTCGCAGGACCGCGCAAAACATTTTGTTTTTGAAAATTTTTAAGAAAGCGACAAATCGCTCGCGCCGAAGATAGTGTGAAACCAGTCTGGATCAAGCCAGGGTCCTTCTCAGTACTCACACTAACAAGCATGATTTCATTCATTAAGGGCTTAGCACGCCCCTCTTTCTCTCAATTGATCAAAGTTTTGCAAATCTCGAGGAATTCCTTCCTCTTCGTTTTCACTGCAGTGTTCAAAAAGTTTTGAAAAACTTAGGTCATTACAATGACTTCAAGGCACAGAAAAGACAGAGTTCTTAGTCAAATACTGCTATCTCATTCAGAACTTCCGGCATAACTGGCACAAGGCAGAAGCAAACGTGTGAGCGTGAAAATCACTGCTGTCTATTCAAAGTCTGCCAGCACAACTGGCTCCCTAGCAGAAACAGACTCAAAACAAAACGAAAAGACAAACACAAAACAAAATGGTGATGCCCGAGGTAACACCCCCGGAATCACCCGACTCCTATACAACAGGACTGACTCGATACAACAAGACAGACCCAAAACAAAAGAGACTGACTCAAAACAAAAAGACAGACTCAAAACAAAACAACAAAACTGACCCAATACCCAAGTCAGAAAGCACGAAAACTGGTATTTGCACATTGCTCAGAACAGTGCGTGCCATCCACCATATTTGGAGTAAACTGAGCGCTGCCCGCAGGTGGTTCATCCCTCGAGCACATCACATTATCCCCCACAAGTTCACCGATCAAGTGCCGATAGACTTTGCAGAGCTTGGCGGGAGGACAACCCCATTGTCAAACAGATCCTGTACTTCATGGCGAAGACGGAAGCAGTTGTCGGTAGTATGGCCAGTTTGCTGATGGTATGCGCAATACTGGGTAGCATCATGTGTGGCCGGAAGAGGGTTCGGGAGAGGCCGAGGCTCAAGGGGTTTGAGATGGCCTTGTCCAACAAGGATTTGGAAAGCTTTGGACAAAGGCATGTGGAGGGCATGGAAGACCCTCTGACCTCGGGGTTGGTACTTCTGGGTTGTGGATTTTTGCTGGACACACCAGTAAAGGGATTGGCAGGTGCTAGCCTGGTTTGTTGATCTCTTCTGAGTGCAGGATTATAGCTGAAAGGAACGTTTCTGATACAACGACCCTTCTCCCGGCTTGCCCCTTGATTCAAACTGCCTCCAACTTGAGTGGCGAAAATGCCGTCCACAGTTTTTGCAACAACTGCGAGCACTTGCTCTTTGTTCAATCCCTCGGCTTTCAAAGCCTCAATAGCCAACAGAAGATGTTCATGGGGATCCATGCTCGCCCCTATCTTGTTCTTTCCACTCGCTTCCACTTTGCCAAGGGATTGGCGTTCCTCAAATGCAGCTTGTTCCAAGACTGGGGAGCCTTTTGACATGAACTCCCTGGTATGTGCTGTGGTCGATGATGGAGCCAATGTCCCAGAGGCTAGATCTGTCACAGTTCTTTGAAGATCTTCGATCATTCTCTTTAGCTCAGAAGTAGTGGGCTCACGGGTTCGAGATAATTGGGGTCCAGATGCATCCATCATGCATAAGTCCATGCTTTCTGGAATGAACACCTCAGGCTTGGGTAGATGGGCCAGGATGATGTATTTGCTGGGGTCGAAGGTGGATGGCAGTGTATGGATTAAATTGAGATGTAGGGGTGACAGGTTTGTAGTGGCTTGAGGTCCCTTTGGCGGAGCTATGATCTCTTCGTCAATAAGGTCCTGAATCTTATGACGAAGGCGGATGCAACGGTTCGTATCATGACCGTGTTGTTGATGGTAGGTACAGTGTTTAGTTGGGTCATATCTAGGTGGAAGAGGACTTGGAAGGGGTTGAGGTTCTAGGAGCTCTAGGTATCCTTTTTCCCACAGCATTTGCAAAGCTTGAGAAAGACTCATGTACAGAGGATGGAAATTTCGGGCTTGGTGCCGAGTTGAAGTGGTTGGTCTTTGGCTATTGAGGGAAGTGGTGATAGTGTCTACTTCTGAGCATTTCACAGCTGTGCTACCATCAGTAGTAGCATTGGGACTGTGAACAGCATCCTTCTTCGAAGGCTCATTATCTTCCACAAAGATCCCCTGTTGGATGGCCTCATTGATTTGAACCCCAATGTCATGGAGGTCCTTAAATTTGAATATCATATGCTGCAATGTTTCGACTTGTCTAACCATGTCTTGTTGTAACGAATCCACTTATTGCTGGAAATGGATAAGCAAATCCTCCAAATTTGCCAAAGACTGCGCCATGATAGAGGTAGATACTAGTGCTCTGACCAAGGTGACGTGACTGGTGACTAGTAGATCAGATGAACCGGTGAGCCCTGACTAGCCTTTCTTCGCCTTGCCTCAGCAAAAGAACACTGGTTTCCCTTGAATTGAATCTCTGACCTAACAAAGTCTATCAGCACTAGTCCAATGTACTCGGGGGATATCGGAGCCTTCTGAAGCTATGGTTCCAGGACTACCCCTAGCAAAAGAGAAAATAGAGAGCATCTCAGCCTGATTTCACCAAAACAAATACGAGCATAACAGGATGACTGTGCCCTCTACTGAATTCTGCCCCCAAAGTTCCGCCTGTAAACTGATACCCTCGGGTAAAACTGAATCTCAAAATACTGATGCCCTCAGGCTTGATACCCAAAATACTGAACTGGTGCCCGCAGGCCTGGTGCCCAAACTCATACACTGATACATGCATTCCTGTAGAGACGCACTCTAAAGCACATAACAAGCAAGTGAGAGCCAAAACACCCCTATGTTGGGGTAGGGTTTCCCTGTCCTATTTTGTCAAGAACTAGGGTTTCACTACGCACACAGTGGTTTCAAACAACCTATATCGGGTAAGCAACCTGTCCTAGTTTGGAATGGTCACTATGGATCCCAATATGCACTAGGTCGAATGGTCAAAAAGGGTGCCCCGGTAAAACCGAGGTTTGTGTTCCCATGCTATCAGAGCCCACAGCCGATCAGCCTTATGGTCATGCCTTGACAAGACAAGCCTCTGGCAAATCGTTCGGGAATGGCATATGGCAAACACGGTGTCCTAGGCGCACCAATGCAAATGCAATGCAAAGAAACACACAAATGTAGTCAAAACCAGATATCATGAGTTCGAGTCAAGTTCTCTGAATCCCCAGTAGAGTCGCCAGAAACTGTAACAAGCCCGCGGGGGACCTCGCTACAGTTCGGACTCGATTTGTGTCACGGTTCTTAATCTTGAACCAAAGAGTCCAAATCCGGCAAATCGTTTTGAGAAAAACAGATTTTTAGAAAAGAAGTGCCAGACATGGACTGCTTTGCCAGATACAGAGTCGCCACCTAAATGATTTTTTAATGGGAAATTTAGGAAACCCTGACTCGGTGCCACAGGCCACGTGTCCGTCATCACCAAAGTTGCCTCGGCTCGGGAACTTGGGTACGATTGGGGAAGGTCACTTCGTGAGCACCCCCGCTCGCCCGGTCAAAGACCTGCCTCTACTAACCATGATATCTGATTTTGAAAACATTGTGCATTCTTATTCCGGTTATTAGCCTAGGTTACTATGTGATGCGCACAGCATACAAGTATAGACTGAGTCGTCTGAATTGGAACAAAACATTTCATGTTTGTTTGTTTGAAAACGGTTTGATGGTGCTACCCGCAGGTAGGCTAAGACGTGGATTTGCCACCCTCGGGTGGGCTTTAGGAAACAATGGGTTTGCCACTATCTAGTGGGCTTAAAACAAACATTTGATGAATTGTCCCAATTCAAGTAACTCAACCTCCACCCACAGGCATTCAAGGCAGTTATATCACATAAGCAAATAGCCTCATGGTAAGCATGCTATTCATGGCAACCACTCACACGCATGCAAGGATGCTAAAGCATAAAAACTCACCGAGTACTCCAAGCCAAAAAAGAAGCTAATTAGAAATCAATGCATGATCCTAAATACACAGAAGTGCCTAATGCAACACATGTAAAATGCAACTATAGTAGGCTCGGCTATTCTAAACATGGCATATGGAATGCTACAACTATCAAGTATTCAATTTGGAATTGAAGTACAAATGCAGTTAGTATGGTGCGCCGAGCCCGGTGCATGTAAAACAGATGAATGAATGCAAACATGCTGTCATACTGTATGCTAATTGAAATATGCCCTAATCTAACCATCATAAGCAGGTAAATAAAAGGGAAGAAAGACGTGGGGTTGGAAGACATGCATCACACACACGCACACTTATTACAATAATGCCCTCGCGCAGAGGGTCCAAATAAATATACAGTCCCGAATGAAAGAATAGTACAGTCCAAATAATACAGTCCACATAATGTACAAATTCCTAATTAATTTACAAATTAACTAAGAAAAAAGCAAAACTGGCATGCAAGCCAGGGGCTGCCTTGATTCTGATGAATGATGTATGTTTAGGCTTCATTGCGCGGAAATCCACTGGGATGCCCCAATTAGCCTCTGTTTTGCAATTGTTCTTGGAAAGTGCGCCAAGCCTCGGAAGACCGCTGATTCTTGATATGCTACAACAGAGAGCAGGAAAGGGGCATAGCAATGTATTTTCACAAATGTATGCATGTCTCGATCCTCGTACCACCAATCACGCATCTCGATGCATGATGGCCGAGGAGCCGAATTGCACAACTCAATATAGAATGAATGCATATGAACACTACAACAAAACCTAACTCCATCATGGATAATCTGGAGTGTCGGTGACTTGGGAATTGAGACACGTTCTGTCACTCAGAGTACGGAACGTACCTCGTTTCCCGTGCCCGGGCTAACTCCTATCCTGAACATGATGCAATATGCATGATATGCGTGAAATGCAACTAAGATACAATCCTAACATACACAATGTTATGGAATGGCATACACGCTACACGAGGTGATACACAACCGAGCATACACAATGCTATGGATGAAATGGCATGCGCAATGCAATAATGGGCTTACACCAACATGAGAGAGCCTCAGCCACACTCGCATAGGAGGCCATCAGATGAAAACAAGACAACTCGAAATGCGTGCACGCGTGCACGCAAACCGAGGACGGACCCTCAGGCACCGAAATGCCACTCTAATGAGACATGGCAAAGACATGGAATATGACATGCAAACATGCAAAAATCAGAGGCAAAATGATATGCAAAACAGCCCCGAAACAAGGCGAAATGACACCCGATGCATGGAATCTCTCGCGAAATGCAAAACTAGGCATACGGAATGGCCTACAGCTATACAAAGCATGCATAATTGATACATGGAATGAAAATAAAGAATCAAGGCAGCCCCAAAATAAGCATTTTTACAGTTCAAATCATGGCCAAACAGTAAGCACAAGTGGGGCTAAAATGGCATACAAAAATGGCTCCGCAAGGGAGGTAATGAAGCAAGTCACACATTCTGGCCCCAAACAGGAAATGGGCCTTCTACAACACTGAAGAGGGACCAAAAATATGATGTTTTTCAGTAGATGACAACCCCCAAAACAATATACAAACATGCTAAAAATGCCATGCAAGAAGTAGGCCAACATGAGGTATATAAAGAATTCACCAAAAAGCCAAAGACCCTTAATGAGATATGCCAAGAAGGTCAAAATATGGCCATTTTCAGTTCTGATGATGGCCTAAAAACAGAAGCAAGACAAGCCAACAAAGCATGCAAAAATGGGGGCCAAAGAGGGGTATAATGGTAAGTACAACATGGAGGCCCCCAACAGTGTTGAGCCCTTCTACAATGTTGTAGAGGGGCTCAAAATAAGCCAACTCACAGTTTATATCATGCTCAAAAATAGATCACACGTAGACTAGAAATACCATGCAAGATAATGGCATACAAAGAGGTATTGAAGCAAGTACCAAATGGGGGGCTCAAACAAGGTTGAGCCCTTAAGAAAACATGAAGAATGGCTCAAAACAATGACCCTTTTAGTTAGGGTCGGAGCCCAAAACAGCAAGAAAATAGGGCTAAGAAATAGGACAAAAAAGTGCTACAAAAGAGGGAGATTGGCACTTACCCTTGAAGACTACCCCTTTGATGATCCTTGGACCAAGTTGCAGCACCTTTAGCCTCTGGAAAGCTGCTCCAAGCTGCTGTGATGGAGTAGTGGTGGTGGTGCTTGGTAGTGATGAAGAAATGGTGCAAAACTTAGGGATTTTGAGAGAAATGGAGAGGGATATGTATGTATGAGCTCCAAGGAATTTTTCCAACCCTTGAGGGAGAGCTAGAGCTGCTGTGTGTATGCAAGGATGGAGGAGAAAGGGAGAGAAAAATGTGTAGTGTTATGAGATTAAGTTCCCTTCTCTACCAAAAGTCCCCCAAAATCAGATATTTTGGGGGGAAAAGCTATACAGCTGTAAAGCACACATCCCAAGGATCATGGCCGGCCTGCTATTTTTGTTGCAGGTGGCCGGCCGGCCACCCCCTATGGCCGGCCAGCCAAGGGGCAAAAGGCTCAAGAAGATTTTCTGGCCGGCCACCAGAGAAAGGTGTCCTCCCAGGTCTCCTCATCACAACCCTGTGGTTCAAAATTGGCAACTCTAAAACAGGAGAGAGAATAGGCCACTTTTAGGAGGGGTTCAAAAGGTTCAATCCGAATTACTGGCCGGCCATAGAGTTTTAGGGTCCTCCCATGTGTGTGCAACACAAATATGTGGTTTGGGGTTGAAGAAAATGGCCCTAGGGTAGTCAACATTGGCTTGGAAGTGAGAAAAACGGGCGTCGGAGGGCGACGGAGGAATATAACTGGTTGCTGAAACAATTGCTGGCCTCCCACCCTTCTACGGCCTTCCTGATGATGAAACAGAGGTACCTGCCAAAAATGAACGAAAACCGATGCAAAATGAATGTTCGGGGGCCAAAACGCGCAGTTCGGGGCCCCGAAAACCGGCTATTAAGCACCGAAAGTGGCATTCGACCACGAAGTGGGTCTCTCAGACCTCAGTGTCCCTCAAAAGGGAGTAAACAAGATACATGCCAAAAACCAGGGCAATCGGAGATGGTTAGGTGGTCCCGAACCGAGGCACACGGCCTGACAGCTCCGAAAACCAGGAACCGGGCTCCGAAATGGGCAAAATGGCCTACGACCACGAAATGTAGCCCACGGCCACTGAGAGATGGTCTACGAGACCTCTCCCTCCCTCTGGGAAGAGAAACAGAGAAAACCGAGTCTGGTTCGCAAATTGAGGCAAGGCACAAAAGAGGGTTCGGAAGTCCGGAGGCAAGGCTCACGGCCGAGACTCTGAGACTTCTGAATGAGCACAATATGCAACATCACCGAGCGCTCAATCGGTGACGTCCAAGTCTTATGGATGGTCAAAAATGGGGTGTCTACACCATCATTAAATTCGATTAACAGGGCAACAAACTTCCATTTAGTACCACTTCAACAGTTCAAAACACCAGCTACATGAAAGGAATGAAATTCAAGACCCAGCCAGAGTTACCTTCCACGAGAAAACAGAAGTGGACACACATAGAGGACAACAGTATTGGTCTGCAAAATGATGGTAACACAATGATGCACTTAAGTCTATGAAACATTAAAGAACAATGTGTTTGGTAATATAACCCAGAAAACTAAATCTACTTGCAGATATCATCTAAAATTTATAATTCAATATCTATGTGAAGCATCCTCCACTCCACCTCCCATCTTTTCTTTTAACATAATACTGCAAGATGAGCAAAGTACTCATGTGGACATATCAAGAAAAGATCGACTTCAAGCTCTCCCCTTACTTTTCTGGGTTAATCCATTCAATTTTAGACATGTTCAAGTCCTAGCTCAATCATTAGCCATCTGTTATCAATGCTTAAAAGATTACCAAGTAGAGTGATCAAACCTTGAGATAGTTAGAACACTGGCACTAAAACAACTTGAAATCCAACAAAGTAGTATTAAATTTTTGTTCCTTTATTCAGCCAAAAATTCAAGCTTATCAGAGTGATTTATGCAACAAAATCTTCTCCTTCACTTCTCCATTTTATTTCATTTTTTTCTCTTCTCTAGAGCATATTTAGGACACATTACATTGTCAGAAACAGAGAAAGAAAGAGAATTACATACCTTTTTGCTGATCAAATCTTAGATACGGAAGATCAATGAAGATGGCGATCCAAAAGAAAGTGAAAGTTGATTCGGATTGCGATCAAACTCTACACACAAGCATACATATACTAATATACATAAAAGAAATAGCTCAATTTTCATCAGAGGAAGCAAATAAAACAGAGTAGAGGTGACTTCAAATTGAAACCTCAAGAGTAAATGTTATATAAACATCAAACCTTCAAGTGGGAATAAACTGGAATGCAATAAACCGATCTACGAAATTAGAAATCAAGAAATTTATTGAAATTAATTAAAAGAAGTAATAAACTGATCTACGAAAGGAGAGCGAAGACTCACTGTCATTAGGGTAAAACCAAAATCAAAGAGAGAATGGGAGAGGCAGAAATCAAACCTAGCGAGTGCAGAAATCAAACCTAGTGAGTGCGAGTTCGAAGGGAGCACATTTAGAGCATTTTCGATCCGGATACAAAACTGGTTGCAGTCTTGCAGAAACCCACTCTGCACTTAAATCATTAAAATCAAAGAGGGATCAAGACCCATTACAGAGAGAGAGAGAGAGAGAGAGAGATATTTACATACCTGTGTTGGAGAGCTCAGATCGTTTGATAGATTGCAGATCGTTACAGAGCTTGAGAGAGTTAAAGAGGGAAAGAGGGGGCGGATGAGAACAGAGAAGGGAGAGGGATAAGGATAGAAGGGATGGGAGACGTGGGCAAGCGGGAAGGTGAGAAGACGTGGGTAAGTAGGAAGCTCAGTCTTTGGGCGGGAAGTAAGTGCAGTTATATATTGATATATATTTAAGGGATCATCTCAGCCGTCTATCTAAATAGATAAACGAATCTTAACCATTGAAATGTCCTAGTAGGACAGTTGTGTCTAACATATTTTCAAAATCCGTTATGCTTTATTATATAGATATATATATATATATATATATATTGTTCATTCTTTTATACTTTAAATTAAAAAATTAATGGTAAGAATTGAGTGAATATTTCATTCTTATCATGAGATTTGTTTAATTTATTGTTTTTCTCCAATATTATGGAATTTTTTGTTGAGTTGATAGTGTTTAATTTGTTAATCATAAATTCAGTTAGATTGTTGATTGTGGATTTCTAAACTATATTGATATAATTCTTATGATAATTGTAATATTGAATCTCCCAAAAAAAATTTTTATAAAATTTAATAGTATCTCGTTATTATTTATTGCAGGATTTTTTTTCTTCCTTTCAATAATGTGAGTAATTTGTGCCCATCTATCTTAAATTTCTGACTCCGACACTAATCATAACGTCTCTATGGCTTAACTTGCAAAGCCACAAGTTGCAGGGTGGTTAATCCCCTGGCCACCTAATTGTATTTTCATTTTAAATTTGAATGATAAATTTGTATAAATATGCATGTATGTGGGTTTTTTAAAAATCAATTAAATAAAATTTTTAACTAAGGGTTGGTTTAGAATGTTCTAAAAAAGTACACTTTTGACTTATTGGCTTATATGGGTTGGGTTTGGGTTGGGTTTGATGTGATGTGTTAGAGAGATAATGTGATTCAAATAAGATGATGTGACTTAAATAGGATAGTAACTTTTTGACTTTTTGTATTATTTAGTAGATGCCAAACTTGGCCTGAGATATTTAGTAAGGGTAATGATTAAGTTGAATCTTCTTCAAAAACAGTTCCAAATGAAAAATATTTAATACTCACAAAATTATTATTTTTAGCTATATATATTTTTTTATTAAGGAAGAAATTAAAATAGTTTTTAACTAATATGTCCAACAATATATTTATTAAATAATTTTTAACTAAAATCAATTTATTATTCATATCTTATAATACATTTATAAAAATAATTAAACAGCTTCTCACACACATATTATGATATTAATTTTTTTATTATTTATTTTTATTTTTACATAGTTGAATTACCGCTAGTCTATTTTAAGGATTTCTCTTAATTTCAAATCTAAATTTGAGAAAACTTAAGTGGCTCGTGGGGTCCACTACAACTTTCATTTTGATTATTCAAACCACTCACTTTGTTGGACCCTCCATTTATATATATATAAAAAAATAAAAAATAAAAAAGAGTTATCAATTCGATAATGGTAAGATTTTCATTTTATGGCGTTTGTCCTCAAAAAAATAAGCGTAAGTATGTTCTAAAATAGACCATTTATTTATTTTTTGATTTTGATACAAACACAATAAAATGAAAATGTTAGGATCATCGGATTGATCTAAAATTTTTTTTTCATGAATGATATGATATACACGATAACTCCTACAAAATTAACAATTTGGATCATCAAAATTAGATTTGTGGTGAGTTTTACATCCCCTCAAGTACTCTCATGTTCAAATTTGAATTTAAGAGAAATGTAACCCTTTAATTATTTTGTATATATGGGACTAAGGTCTCATTTGGAAACATGCTTTTTTAGTAACTTTTTGACTTTTTGACTAAAATGTGATGTAAAAAAAACTAGTATGTTTGTGATGACTTTTTGGCTTTTTACAAAAAGATGTGCAAAAAGTAGAGAGAAAATGAAATTTTTGACTTTTTGGTATGAGTTGTTGACTTTTTGATTTTTTTAGTGACTTTTTGACTTTTTAGCTAAAAAAACCACTTGCCAAACGAGGCCTAAGGTCTAGTAGGCATTTTGGAAAGCCTACATTTTGTTAGAGGTGTTTGATAACTTGATTTAACCCTTCGAATTAAATATATTAAGTGATATTCAATTAAACTAGTTTAATAACCATAATTAATATTACTTAAAATTTTAAATAACTCTTAAAATAAAGACCAAAACTTAAGAAATTTTAAGTCATAAAATACTTAGTTAATTCTGACTGAATTTATAAATACTAATATAAGTATCGATATACACTATTATACACTCACTGTCACTACTACTACCACCACTACTACCATGCCGCCGCCGCCGCCGCCACCACTATCGCCACCTTCATCACCATTGTCATGGTTGCCATAAGCACCACCATCATTTTTGCTAATGCTACCACCACCACCACTACCACTACCATGCCGCCGCCGCCGCCGCTACCTTCATCACCATTATCATGGTTGCCATAAGCACCACCATCATTTTTGCTAATGCTACCACCACCACCACCATCAACGTTACTATGCTGCCACCACTACCACTACTACCATCATCACCATCGCCATCACAACCACCGCCACCACCACCATCACCACCACTACCACCACCACCACCACCACCACAATATGAAAATTGAAATATATAATTTCAAAATAATAAATTTCATATTTGATTTTATACATGTCAAATAACTTATTTTTAGCTCAACACTTAAATTTTTATCAAATAAATTTTCAGCTTAAAAAATTCAATATTCAGTTTTCAATATTTAATTTTTAATTTTTAATTTTATCAAATAGCATCTTAGTGAAGGGAGAAAAAAATAAATACACTCTAAGATTAAGCCTTATCATTTTTCATAATTCTCGTAAAGGAAAACCACTAGAGCTATATATCTGAATTGAAAATTTTAAAATAAATTTAATTAATTAAAGAAATAATTTCACTTAAACGAAACTTCGTGGGACCCATGTTTGGCATGGGAAGCTTTTCCCCATTTCTTTCACCTCTCGTCTATTCATATAATAAATATTACATGTAAGAAGCAGTGACGGAGCCAGAAAATTAAATTAGAGGGGCACTTATTAATTATAATATCAAAAATTTTTACAAAAATATTTTACGCAAGTTTTTACGATTGATTTCGAGAAATATAAAAAAAATAATGTTATTTATAACTAGTGTATCATGAATAATATAAAAAATATATCGATATAAGTCTTAAAATAAATTATAGGGTAAATTACAAATACACCCTCTGAGGTTTGATTAAAATACGAATCGCCCCCTGTGATTTTGAAAATTACATTCCACCCCTGAGATTTCTAATTTCATAACAAATAGCTCATTTAATTAATGAATCATCAAGTCAATTAACAGTTTTCAATGATATTAGAAATATATTTCAATTAATAATTTAGGTAATTTTATTATTGTATAGAAGATCAATTATGAATTTCATTTTTTTAGTTAATTCTGTTAAATAAAAAATACTAACAAAGAGGTATTTGTAATTTTTCAAACAACATGGACAATTTATATTTTAAACAAATCTCATAGGGTGTATTTATAATTTATCCTAAATTATATAATAATAAATTATTTTTTCATACAAAATTTGATTAAAAATTCAATATAATGGTAATACCACGTCATTATTAATATGTGATACCACCAAATAATAGTAAATAAACACATAGAGAGTAAACCTCTATGTCAAATGTAACTAGCAATCCAATAAATTTCATATTTTTATAGTGAGATTATTTATACTTGCATGTTAATAATAATGACATTATCGTTACATTCAAAAAATTTTATAAAGTTTTCATAGATATTATGATTTATAGTAGTTTCTTCATTTTCAATCAAAACAACCATTATTATTCTCATAATTTTTAAAATGTCATTGATTATTCACTCTAATATTATTTTTATAATTTTTTTATTTAAAATATTTTCTTTATATTTGTAATAAAAAAAAAAAGAGCCTAAAATCCAAGGGGGGGCACGTAACCTCCCTGGTCGCCAAGTACCTCCGCCCCGGGTAAGAAGCAATAAAGTCTTATTAATAATGTGAGTGAGATAAGAGTGTTTTCCATGTTTGAGTTAAAATTACAATGGACATACTGTAATATCAGCGTGCTGCAAATGTAGTAAGTAGGGGTGAGCAGCGGATATACCGATCCGTCAAAACCGACCGAACCAAACCGATTCGCCGCCTTTTGGACGGATGCGTGATAACGAGCGGACGGTTGCGGATTGATTTTCTCAAATCCGCCAATTTGGCGGACGGATGGCGGATTTGAGGTTCCTTTGGCCGCAACCGAACCGCCAAACCGCGAGCACCCTTAGTAATTTATAAGACTTTGTGTTTTCAATTTGTTTAAATATTTTGTTTGTGTTTTCAATTGAAAAAGAGTTTAAATATTCTGTTAAATTTTTTTTTTCAACTTGAATATATTTTTTAAATTGAAAAAAATAAACGTATTATTTGTTTATATTTTTTGGTTTTTAAATCTAACTCTAAAAGTAATAAATAGAAAATATGATATATGCTGGTTGGTTTTTGTTTTCAAAAACATATATAAATGTAACAATACAGAGAAATGCAATCTCTACTAATGCTCTGTTCATGGTTTTGGTGGTTTGAATTGTTTTTATATTTTAAGAACCACATATTGTAATACTTTATGTGGATGAGGCATGTTATGATTGTAATATGTGGATGAGGCATGCAGTGATTGTGATATTCTAAAGTTTCAAACTTTCTTTCTTTGGATGAGGCATGCAGTAATTGTAATACTTTTTTAAGTCATTGACTGTAATGCTTTCTCTTTTTTTATTTATTTATTTGAGGAAGTGCACAAGTAGAACTATGTTAAAAATTTATAAAATTTCAAACCGCCAAACCGATTCGCATCCATCCGCTAAACCGCCAATCCGCTCAATCCACATCCGCCGGATTGGTGGACGGATGCGGATTGATTTTCTCCAATCCGCCAATCTGGCGGACGGATGGCGGATTGGAGGTTCCATGGCCGCAACCGACCCGCGCCCACCCCTAGTAGTAAGTCATTGAAGCATACCTTAAAAGTTTTTTAAAAGTGCTTCAATTGGATCTCGCATGTGGACCGTAGGATTAGTATTCCAGGTTAGTTGATCGAATAAGTCGAATATTGAGTAATAAAATTAAAAAATCTGATTTCCGCACAGAAATAAAATGATATATTAGAAATACATTTTTTAATATTTACTTAAAATATAAATTATCCTCTGTAGTTTTGAAAATTATCAAATACTCCCTTGTTAGAATTTGTTGTTTAACGTAGTTGATTGGAAAAAAAAAATTCTTAATTATCATCCTATAAACAATAAAATTACTAAATTGTTAATTGAAATATATTGTTGGCATTACTAAAAATTGTTAATTGACCTAATAATTTATTAAAAAAAGAGGTTATTTGTTATGCAATTAGGGATTTTAAGAGTCGAAAAGTAATCTTCATAACCACGTGAATATTTAGTATTTTAAACAAATTTTAAGAGTGTATTTATAATTGATCCTAAATAAAATTGAGAAATGATATGTGGAGCTAAATTTTGCCTAATATTTTACGCACATTGTCATATGCACACCAATATGAGTGTGTAAAATTAGGTACTTCCAGCAATGCCCAATAAATAAGGTAAATTACACTAACCTCCTTGAGGTTTGAAAACATAAAGCAAACCCAATATTTCGGTATAAATATATTGACTTCCATTTTATTAGGTTTAAAATGACCAAAACTAATGTATATAGTATGAAATTACAAAAATAAACAATGCAAAATACGCATTTCAATATCAAAGATATGATGGTCTTTTTGGTTTTGAATTTTCGAACACAATTTTTGAATTTTTGAGTTTTTTAGTTTTCATATTTTTTCAATCAATTTTTATTTTTTTAAACTTTGTAAATGCACCTAACGTAGATGCATTTAAATTTGTAAACAAATCTTCAAAAAAAATTATAAAAAAAATCACCACATACCAAAAAAATACAAAAAAAAATTAAATATATAAATATTTTTTTTTGATTTTTTTTTTTTTATAGATTTCTTCATAAATATTTTATTTATAGATACATCTAAGTTAGGTGCTTCTAAAAAGTTTAACTATATATATATATATAAATCATTAGAAATAACAAAATACGAATAACAAAAAAACTCACAAATTGTTTTTAGAAACTCAAACCAAAATGTATGGTTTTTTTTTTTTTTTGTAAAAAAAAAAAAAAAATACAACTCATATGGCTAACAATTTTTTGATGAAATAGGGTTGAATGTTATGTGAATTAAAACTTTTAAAAACAAAATGGATATAATTATATCAAATTTATGAGACTTATTGTATTTTTTTTTTTCAAATTTCAAAAGAGAGATAATGTAATCTACCCAATAAAATAATAATTATTATTATATTTTAATATCATATTTTCAATATTGATGTTAAATATAGTAACTATATATTTTGTCTATCATACATACCATATTATATTCATTACTATACTTACGTTTCTCTTCTCTTGTATAAAGGAGTCTTGTATATATTGTTACAACATTCAATATAATATAAATCTCTCTTTCTCTTTCGCTTTCTCTCTCTTAGATATTGTAACATGATATCAGAGTTAGGTTTACCTAATAATTTCGTTCACCAGCAGGCAGCAGCCTTTTCTTAGCCGCCCACCGGACCTCAAGCCATTCCGCTACCATATTTTCTTTTCAGTATCACTTTGTGGTGATCTTTTCATTTGTCCACTAGTTTATTCCTTCCCAAATAGCTCTATCATATTTTTTCACTCGAGATCTTTTTTTTTTTTTTTTGTGCTTCTGCTCCACTTTGTCAATCCCTCTGTTTCAACCTCAAATAGGTTTTAATTTTCAAACTTATTTGAGTTTGAGGAGAGGTATTATACCTATATCACGGTGAACATGGTTATAGATCACGCAAACCATCCAAGCCGCCGTCGCCACCGCGTGGCGCACAACCCAAGTAGCCCTATTAGCGTACCACCCAAGCCGTCTCCTCTGGAACACAACCCAAGTCGCCCCCTCTAGCGCATTACCCGAGTTGCCCCCTTGGCGCACCACCTAAGCCATCCCCTATAGGGCACGACCCAAGCTGTCTCTTCTAGTGCACAACCGAAGTCGACCCCTTGGTGCACCACCTAAACCGCCCCCTCTAGCGCACAACCCAAGCCACCCTCTCTCGCACACCATCCAAGCCACCCTTGGCATACCACCTAAGCCGCCTCTTGGCGCACTTTCTTATAAGTTGTCCCTTGGCGCACAACTTCATTTGTTGCCATCACCGTGTAACACCTCGTCATCAGTTACGTGTATGCCACGTTATTGGTTCAACATCCAGTTTTTCTACAACGGTCCAGCATGACCCCTTAAACTATCTTGACATTGATTCCGGTCAGTTCCTACAATGGTTCGGTATGATCCCTTAAACTGTCCCGGCATTAGTTTCGGCTAGCTTCATACAATGGTCCAATACAATCATAAACTCTCTCCTGGCATTAGCTCCAACCTTTGGATCTATCCATATTTAATTTAATTTCATATTTTAGTTTCTCTCTGTAAACTCAAGTTGGTATCCCTACTTGAGTTTGAGTGGAGTATTAAATATTGTAATTATATATTTTGTCTATCATACATATCATATTATATTTATTACCATACTTAAGTTCCTCTCCTCTTATATAAAGGAGTCTTGCATACATTGTTATAACATTTAATATAATACAAAAATAAATAACTTCAACATGAATATTGGATAATTATTTTATTTTATTTTTTGTCAATAGGTACGAGAGTAATTACATTATGAAAAATATTTATATTATCAAACAGACCATTAGTTCACAATAACTAGAAAGTCTATAACATTTAATAACCAATCCACTAAGCTAAGTCTAACAATCACTACAAATCACATACAACCCAATAATAGGGAGTAAAATAAATTAACAACCATAAAAAAATATTAAACTCTTCTCTATAATAATTCAAAATCTTACATTATAAAAGGCGTTATACTATCAATAAGTCAAATATCCTGACTAGTATTGAGCAAGCTACATAGCATTATTCGGTTAGTTTTATGTAAAATGTTAGGTAAGTAGCATCAAATGTGACCATCAAGTAATAAATAATCAAATCAAATCTTGATTTTGTACATAGCATTACTCAATCAACTTCATCCTCAATTTTTTTGAAAAAAAAAAAAACATATAAAAAAAAACATGACTTACAAAAATTAAAAAATTAATTTTTAATTAACTTACCAAATAACCCATAGTGTTATGTAAAAGGAAGATGTTGGGTCAATAGCATCAAATGTTCACCATCAAATAATAAATAATTCAAATCAAACGTTGACTTTGTTTATAGAAGGGAGTGGTTAAGGATATTTTAAATAAATATATTTTTTGATTTTTTTATAAAAATATATGTATATATATATATATAATTTTTGGAAAATTTATCCATAAGTCCTAGTTTTTGAAACGTTGAACCATTTAGTCCTAAAAGTTTTCTTATGCTCCATTTAGTCCCATTTTTACATCAGCATGATGTAAATGATGTAAATGATCTGATGTTTCATTCTATAATTTCAAAATTTATTGAAATCTGATGAACATTAGATGTTTTTCATCCTATATTTTCAAACATTATTGAAATTTGATGAACATTAGATGTTTGAAATTTAATGTTTGTAACATGACTCTGATGTTACTAACATTGTATCTGATGTTATTAACATTGTAATGGGACCTTTCAGTCTATAAGAAAACTTTTAAGACTAAACAGTGCATAAGTTATTAATTTGGGATTTATTGGTGCATCTCCCTATATTTTTTAAATGAATAGAAAAATAAAAAAAATATTAATAAATATTAATTGATATAATTTAAATAAATACATATATATTTTTTTAATGCATGTCAAATACCAACTAAACATCATCTTCAGGCCTCATTTGGGAACAGGCTAATTTAGTAATGTTTTGGCTATTTGGCTAAAAAGGTAGGTAAAAAAAACTTGTATGTTTGGGATGACTTTTTGGCTAATTACGAAAAGATGTGTAAAAAGTAGAGAGAAAAGAGAATCTTTGACTTTTTGGTATGAATTGTTGACTTTTTGACTAATTTAATAACTTTTTAACCTTTTTAACTAAAAAAGTAAGTTCCAAAACGGGGCTCAGTTTTTAAAACAGTCAGCCTGCTGTGTCTAACATACTAGTTGGTACCACCGGGTTGTTGGGCCCGTGAACTATGCATGTGCTTTTTATAAGGGTGCGTACGGATCGACTCTTTGAGGGACTTTATTTTCAAATTTATGCGCTGAATTCTGATCAATATTTGGCTTCTAGTTGTGGCGAGTGAATGAGATTTATAGTATGTTTGGATGGTAGAATTTTTTTTATGAATTTGGGTTAAATTTAGTCGATAACGGATTATTCTGAAGCTAAGAACCGCAGATGCTATGATACTTTCATAGAGTATTCTTTTTCTTGTTCCAAAAAAAAAAGAAAAAGAAATACTTGTTGGAATTTAACAATCCAATATTCTGTATTTAAACTGAATTTACTATATAAAAATTAATTAAATATGTTTAATAATTATAATCTATATCAATTAAAATTTTAAGTAACTTTTAAAATATAAACTAAAGTTAATTTTTTTTTTAAGTAACATGATTTTATTTAATACTGATTGAATTTATTTTTGTTAAGAATAAGTATCAATGTCTATTAGGTCCCTTGTGTTGTCAATTCTGTGAACAAACACGTTTGAGTTGTAATTGCTGAGTCTTTGTTTATTCTTGGACCGCTCGAGGCGATCAACTGTCGGCTCGAGTGAAGAAAATGCCTCTTTTAGTAGTTCAGACTTGTTTTGAAAATATTAGGAGGATTCATTCTTCACTCGAGCGAACTTTCTATCACTCGAGCGAAGGCACTTATTGGTCCACTGCCTTTAAGGCACACCGCTTGAGTGACCATTCATACGCTCGAGCGATCTTCGCGACTCTGTTTCATATAAAACTACGAAAGATGCATGTTTTAGGGTTATGGCTTCCATATCTAAAATAAGAGATTTGTGGATGTTTGTGCTTTCATCTAGAGAGCTTAGCTAGTGTTTTCCCTTGATGATTTTGTGAGTTTGTCACCTCACATAGATTAAACTGCACATATCAAGGGGTTTGTCACGATTCAACTTCAATAGAGTGTTTCATTGGTGGGTTCTGAAAAGTTTGGGTTTGGAAGCTTTGGAGGATTTCGAAACAGCTCAATGTTGTGGATTTGATTTGGGTGTTGTGGATTCAACACTGGGCTACTCAATTCCAAGACAAAGATGTTGATGGAAGAGACACAAGGAGTGAAAGTCAATTTATGAGTGAATGTTGGGTAATTGCATGTACTTTTGTGTAATTTCATTATTTTCATAGTGGATTGTTTAGTGGCTTCCATGTAAGACCCCGAAATAATAACAATAACCCGACATCGTCATATTCCATTTACACTTCTTGATCAGACAAAAGATGACATGCGTGTATACATTCATAAATTCTAAATCCTGAATTTATAGCATATGACATGTGTACATGAATTGGCATAAAAGGAGAATCAAGTAATTTTATGCCCTTATGGCTACATCTTTCCCAAGTCAATACATAAGTAAAACAAAATGAGTTCAATTCAATACAATTAAAGCCCAAAACTTAAACAAAAATTATTACATCAAAATAAAAATAAAAGAAGCTCTTGGCTCCAAATCCTCCCAAGCTATGTCCTTAGTGGAGGCATATCATCAACACCTAAAAATTATTTTCCACGTAGGGTGAGCTAAAGTCTAGTATAGATACTTTAACACAATGTATAAATCTTAACAAAACCATAAAGTGAATGCATATGCACGCCATTTGTCAAACGTTTTATATTTTCATCTCAAACAATGCAATGTCAGGATTATATATATCAATTCATGAAAAACATCATTTTATATCAAAAAATAGGGCAATGGATACAAGACACTAGGAATCTCTAGGTACATGTCTGCCAGTAGATTATACAAGCTCTACCAAAGCCATTTTACTGTTACTAACCGAAAGGATCAGCACCTAACCACGCGGGTTTCTGGACTTTCACCAAGGACACGCAGGCCAACATAATAACTACACCCACACCCCTTAACCAGATTCAGCAATGTATTCACCCCTCTTTCTCAAAACAATACGTTTTCAATGCTTAAGTATGAAACAAAGCTCAATGCAGATGTATAAGTAATTAGTTTTCAATTCACTTAATCATCATGCAATTTCTACAACAAATAAAGCTATCCTCCACCGATAGCCTAAAACAGATATTTCTACACTACAAGAAATCAGAGCTTTGGAGACTAATATTTAGTTTGAATGACTAGCTAAATTAGATAGTAAAATGGCATTGGCCCTTCATGCCTTTTTCCTTTCAAAATTTGTCTGATTATGATGCTATGCAATTGCTATTGTATGTAATTGATAATAGACACTCAAATTCATTTATCAATTATATGTCGTGTTGTGTGATGTTAAAGCCACAATTTTATTTTGCCCAATGAATATCCTCAATGTAACACCATTAGTAACCTCCCTCTGTTAATCATTCTACCCTGGAAATACTGTTCAATGATTCCATTCTCAAATGAAATGCTTACATCAATTCCAAAATTAAGAAGAAAAAAAAAAAGAGGAAGAATACATGAAATGCTTATGATTACACTTTTTTTTGTTATTATCACATGATCATAGATATATAATCGATGAGTTCTCAAAAATTTGGAGATCATTTCCATCACCTAATAAGACAGATGAGAAACAAGCTTAGAATGTAGCCAATATAATTGATGCATTTGAGATGATGCAAAGATAATTTATTACATTATGTTTTGGCAGAGCATCAAGATATTACTTAGATATTATTGTGCAAATCATTCGATTGTGTTGGTTGATCTAACTTTGGATTTGTTGGGTTGATTTTACTAGATTTGTTCTCACTTTTTATTGAAATGAAAATGATAGATTCGCTCTGTGATCTGTATATCGTACTTGGTTTGTTAAAATCTAGATCTATCTAATCTATGCTTTCTCTTTTTTTCTTTTTTTTTTTTTTTTTTTATAACATTTTTGCTTCAGATCTCAAGCTTCACATATTCACAAATAAAAAAAGTACTGCTAGTGATTTTGTCTTTTTATTGATTCTTTTAGTTTGTTCTATTATCTTCTGAGAATTACAACATGTATGTCTACTGATTGTTGATTCAGTTCACTCCATCTCAATTATCTAACAAAATTTTGAGTTTCATTTTCTGATAATTGCCCCAACAATAACTCACTCATTGATATGATTGATTTACGTATTATAAATTTATAATCTTTGACTACTCTTGGATTTGAAATTGAGATTTATAAGCTGAAAATAGAAATCTATTTTTGCATTACACATTCAAAATTCCTAAGTTGATGGCCAAAGCCTAGAAAGGTTTTGACAGCGAGACAAGGATGGAAAAGAGCTTAGACTTGTTGATTTGTATCACAAGACACAATTCAGTCAGAAAAGGCAAGCATGGGTCCACAATGAAGCTGAAATTAGACGTGTCAGAATTTTCAACAACTTCAACTTCAAAACATTATTGAACTCTGATTTTCATTAGACTCTGGCTTGAAGAAATGGTTTCACCAATTTGATGACTCAAATGTTAATGTTGCATCAGGTTGAAGTCAAGTAGAAGAAGGCAAAGTAATAACACTAAGCAAAGAGATTTTGGTAAGGTATGCTATTTATTTATTTTTTATAAGGTTATTAATAATTTATATTTCTTTCCCCAACCAACCCCTTATGTTAATAAATTAAGTTGACTCTGGGCTTGGCTTAGGTTAGTATATTAAAGCGGAACTTAGCTAAGTTTGGTATTTAATTTTTTTAAGCTCGTGCTCATGATCTATATGCTCCTATTTGAGCATATATACATGATTTGAAATCTTGTTTCTATTTCCCCAAATGCGATCTTTGAAGCTCATGCCCATGATCTATATGCTCCTATTTGAGTGGAGTGTGTGTTAAAGATTGTTATTTGCTACTTTGCTTTGAAAAATTGAGCACAATTAGATCTCAAAGATTTTATGATGCTTAGAAGGCCTTATTCAACATAAGTTAAACCCTAGAAAAATCCAAACCCACTTCACTAATTAGAGTGCTTTAAGATACTACTTGGGAATCCGGGTTTGCAAATTTTGAGAATTTTTGAAATTTGAATTTGTTCTGTGGAAAAGGTTTTATTGGAATTGAAATAACAGAAAAAACAGTACCCAGAAGGTAGAATTTGATTTAATTTTGTTGTGAAAGATGCAATGAGGATAGTGCCAATGGAGGAAGGAAAAGACCCTACTGTTACTGCTAGAATAACCCAATTTAGGGTTTTCCCACAAAGGCTGCTTCAGTTGCTTCTGGCATACCTGTTATTGTGTATTTGCTTTTACTATGGTGCGATGGTCATCAAATTGCAGTAGCTTATCAATAACTTTAGCAAATTCCATGTTCTTAAACAAAGTAAATAAAAAATGAGTTTCTTAATTAGGTGAATAATCCTTGTATATTTAAAAACTTTAGAATGTGACAATGTGAACTGGTGTTTCTTTAAGATGTAGAAGTGTGTAATCTTCTAATGATTATCTTGTTCTGCAGATCCTTGAAAAATATGTGAAGAATTGGATATCAATTGATGCACCATTCCAAGATAAGTGATGACATACCAGTTGACAAGGATATTGCTGCATCATTCCAGGATAAGTGATGACATACTAGTTGACAAAAATTCTAGCTCTGAGATTGCAGCTTGATATGTCAATTTTTTGGAAACTTTTTAAAAGCAGAATCAAACATTTTGGAAACTTCGAGTTTGGAAACTTTGAATTTTAATTTTTGTAAATTTTACTTTCTATATACTCATTATGATTTGGGTATAGAATGTCTTTGATGTGTAGATGTCAATTTTTTTTCATTTTTTATATGATTGGATGACATTTAATTTGTGTGCATTTTTAGCTACCCCAACTTTGATTTTTAGCGATGAAAATGTGTGGTAGAGAAAGTTATTTGTGTTTTAGTGACCAAATATAGTTGTTGTTAAAAATGCCGTTATTTTGTTTATTTATTTTTTTTTTTTTTGCGACCAAATTGGGACATTTTGTGACGAAGTATTAGCGACTAAATGTTTAGTCTTGTAAAATCAAACATTTTGTGACAATATAAAATTGGTCCTTGATTGTCATTTTCAGCGACACTTTCGAAAATTCGTCACTAAAAAACAATTTTTTCTTTTCTAGACGACGAATTTAATTTTGTCACAAAAACCATTTAGAGACCAAAATAATTATTTGCCAAAAGTCTTATATGTTGTATTGCTATTCAACAAATAATTTCCAACAAAAGATTAATCTCATCATTTTCAAAAATGGGAGCAATATTACATATCCAACTCTACCCTCATCATGAACAAATACATTCATTTCAAAACCCAACTTCTTTTCCCTTTTTTTCCATAAACCAAATATTAATGATTTTTGAACAAAACCTCATTTACTTTCAAAATCACATTTAAGTAAGAAAATTCTAACATTTCAGCATCTCTCAATCATAAATACATTCCCATAACCTTTATCAAGCACCCATTTGAAAACCTCTCTTTCACATTTCAAATCAAACCCTAGGTTTAACCCAAAATCGCCAAATCACGAAACCTTTTCTATGAGCAAATAACTAGGCTAAAAATCATACCAAAGGTTGAACAAATCCCTACCTCGAAAGTAGAAGAGGAAAAGAATAAGGGTTCAAGTTTAGTGAAGTTGAAAATGATATCCTCTCCAATTAAAACAAAGTTTCCTACGAGCTCTACCTTTTTCTCCAAAGAACTAGGGTGGAGAAATTGATGGATTGGGAGTATTTGGGGTTTTAAGGCAAGAACTAGAGACATAGAGTGAAGAAATTAGGGTTTGAAATGTTTTAGAGAGAGAGAGAGAGAGGAAGTGAAAAGGTGATAAATTTCTCTTTCCCTGAACTGATGTATGTGCAGATTGCTCAAGTGATAAAAACACCGCTTGAGGGTCAGAGATAATAAGTGACACCGCTCAAGTGCACAATGACCCCTTCCCAGAAGTTTTACAGACTGAAGAAGACCGCTTGAGTGCAACAAAGACCGTTCGAGCGAAGATATCTAACTCCTAGAAGTTTTATAGACCTGCAAAAATACTTGGAGATCTTGAGGACCGCTCGAGCGACCAAAGCACCACTTAAACAAAGAAGCAAAAATCTGGACCACAACTCTTTTGAAAAATGAACTCCTAACATGTTTCAAACACAACAATAACTCCCAAACAACCAAACTCAACAAGCAATAAGAGTAAGAGGTTATAAACAATAGTTAAAGATATGAAATTCCGGATCTAAGAACATGAAAAGGGTCGGGTCTAAATCGGAACCATTATAATCTCCCCCATTTAAGAAATTTCATCCCCCAAATTGAAATCAAACTAATAACAATGATAAAACAGAGTCTTTCAACATAAAATATTACAATTCGAGCTTCCAAAACATTTACAATGTTTACATATTACAGCACGAATAAAATTCTCGATACCAAACTCAGTTATCAACAAACAGGTCCAGATATTTCTCACGGACTTCCACATCACGCTCCCAAGTCACCTCCTCAACCCCATGATGTCGCCACAGCACCTTAACCAATAGGATAGTCTTGCCCTTTAAGACTTGATCCCAAGAATCTAACACCCGAATCGGCCTTTCTTCATACGAGGTATCCTCATCTACCTTTAACTTGGTCTAATCCAGCACGTGTGAAGGATCAGACTTGTATTTTCAGAGCATAAAAATATGAAACACGTCATGAATCCCGGAAAGTTAAGGCGGCAAGGCCAAACGATAAGTTACCTCCTAAATCCATTCTAGAATCTCAAAAGGCATAATAAATTTAGGAGACAACTTCTTACTCTTTCCGAATCTCATCAAACCCCATCTTTGTGATTTTTTCCGAAATACATGATCCCCCACTTCAAAAGATAAAGGCCTGCTTCTACGGTCGGCATAGCTCTTCTAACGACTCTAAGCCGAAACCAACCTCTTACGAATAAGCGCGACCTTCTTTTTCATTTTCCGGACTAACTCTGGACCTAACATAGGTGTTTCACCCACTTCGGCCCAACACATAGGAGATCCACACAATCAGCCATACAAGGCCTCAAAATGTGCCATACCAATACTCGCCTAAAAACTATTATTGTAGGCAAATTCCACCAAGGGCAACTGGCTTTCCCACGACCCTTTAAAATAGAGAACGCAGGCCTGAAGCATGTTCTCTAAAATTTGAATGGTACGTTCAGACTGCTCATCAGTCTGAGGATGATAGGCAGTATTAAACGTCAACCTAGTACCCAAGGCATTCTGTAGGCTCTGCTACAACCGAGCCGTAAAGCTTGGATCTCTATCTGAAATGATAGTCATAAGGATCCCCATAAAGTCGAACTATATCTCTAACATACATATTGGCAAGGTAGTCTACCAAGTCGCTCGTGCGCATAGGTATAAAGTGTATAGATTTGGTTAATTGATCGACTACTACCCATAAGGCATCATTTCCCCGTTAAGTCCTCGGAAGACTCACAACAAAGTTCATCGTAACATGCTCCTACTTTCACTCGACTATAGGCAAGGGTTGTAACAAGCCTGTTGGTTGTTGATGCTTGGCCTTCGCTTGCTGACAAGTAAGGCACCTCAAAATGAATAAGGCTACATCTCTCTTTATCCTCCTCCACCAAAACTGGCGACTAAAGTCGTGATACATTGTTGTGCCTTATGGATGTACTGCAAGGTGTGAATGGTGGAACTCTTGGAATACCACCCCCTACAAGATTCTGACACAAAAAGACAATCTAGATATCTCACACTTTAGTCAAAATATACATTCAAACCCTTTTCTACCTTTCCACTAGTTATCTTTCCCTAGATAGATTCCACTTCACTATCACCCCGATATGCTTCTATAACTCGGCTAACTAAGGCAGGTTGTGCAACTACAATAAATAAGGTAGCTAATTCAATCACCCAGGTGCAAGTCAAACTCGTTAATAGCGGCCAACATCTCCTATTCCCAAATGGCAATACTAGTTACGCTGCTTATGGGTTTCCAACTCAAAGCGTCGACTACTACGTTGGCCTTCCCCGAATGATAGTGTAACTTGAAATCATAATCCTCCATTAACTCCATCCACCTCCTCTGCCTCATATTCAAGTCTTTCTGTGAAAACAAATATTTCAAACTCTTGTGATCAGAAACACTTCAAATCTCTCCCCGTATAGGTAATGCCTCCAGATCTTTAAGACAAAGATCACTGCCGCTAATTCTAGGTCGTGAGTGGGATAATTTCTCTTATGTGTTTTCAACTGCCGTGAACCATACACTATAACCTTCCCTTCTTGTATTAATACACAACCCAGACCTTCTCGAGACATATCACAATAAACCGACCCCTCTCTAGAATAATCAAAACTGGAGTCTAACCTTAAGTTCTTGAAATGACTTTTCGTAAGTCTCACTCTACACAAATCTAACCCCTTTCCTCGTCAATCTAGTCAATGGTGAGGCCAGTCTGGAGAAGTCTTTTACAAAACGTCAGTAATACCCAGCTAAGCCTAAGAAACTCTAGATCTCAAAGGCATTATTAAGTTGTTCCCAATCTTGCACTGCGTCTATCTTAAAAAAATCCACAGTCACCCCTTCCCCAGACACCACATGGCCTAAGAACTTAACTTCGCTGAGCCAAAACTCACACTTTCCAAAATTAGCATTTAACTGATGTGCTCTAAACAACCAAAGTACTACTCGCAAATGTTCCTCGTGTTCCTCCTCGGAGGGTGAGTAGACTAAGATGTCATTGACGAAGACAACCACTGATCGATCTAAAAACTCACGAAAGACTCGATTCATCAAGTCCATAAACGAAGTTGGGGTGTTAGTCAACGCAGAAGGCATTACTAAGAACTCGTAATGACCATACCGCGTACGGAATGCCGTTTTATGAACATTTTTCTCCTTTACCCTCAACTGCTGATACCCCGATCTCAAATCTATCTTGGAAAAACAATGAGACCCCTTTAACTAGT
Source organism: Camellia japonica (assembly GCA_030407325.1). Taxonomy (NCBI): domain Eukaryota; kingdom Viridiplantae; phylum Streptophyta; class Magnoliopsida; order Ericales; family Theaceae; genus Camellia; species Camellia japonica. The sequence goes on along the minus strand of JAPPVO010002481.1, from coordinate 4,562 downwards.
CAAACAGATCATTTATTCGCGGTAATGGGTACTTGTTCTTAACAGTTACCTGATTTAACTTTTGGTAATCGATGCACAGTCGCAATATGTCATATTTCTTCTTAGCAAAGAAAGTTGGTGCTCCCTAAGGTGAAGTAGTAGGGCGAATGAAACCTTTATTTAACAAATCCTGAAGCTACACTTTCAACTCACACAATTTGGTTGGTGCAAACCTATATAATACCATGAAGATTGGAGTCGTGCTTGGTGCTAAGTCAATTAAGAACTCAATATCTTTATGTGGGGGCAACTCTGTGAGATCCTTCGGAAAAACATCTAGGTACTCTCGAACTACCCTCAGGAATTCACTCTGGATCATACTACCCTCATCAGCTACCATAATGGCAAAAAGGAAACTCAACTCTCCTCGACCCTTTAGGTCATATAACTGAGAAGTAGGACTATAGCCTCAGTCACACATAAAATAGAAGCACTCTCTTGATGGCATACACATCGATACCCTCCTACGATGGTAATCTATCCAAATCCGATAATGAGTCAAGCAATTTATCTCCAGAATTACGTCGAAAGCATGCAGATCAAGAACAATAAAATCGAAAGAGAGTCGATGATCTGCGACCTCAATCTCATAGGAGCGACATACTTGACCCAATGCCACTTTACCCCCAATAGGTATCTCAACCAATAGAGGACTCCAACAATTCAAACTCCAAACCCAAAACAGATGCAAGAGAAGATGATATGAATGAATGAGATGCACCAGTATCAATCAATACATTAGCAATAAAGTTGAACAACAAAAAGTTACCTCACACTATGGAAGGTGTTAACAATTGATCTGGCTTGGTAACAACATACACATGCCCTGAAGGCCTCTAATCTACCTACTCATCCCTATGAGCATAGGACTGATACACAGATTAAGCCAAAATGGCTCCCTAATTGGGCCTCAAGGCCTATACTGACTGTGCTAGCTGATGGCTCTGTGTTTGCCTCGAACCAGACGCACCAGATATGCCACCAGACTGAGGGCAAAACCTCCTCAAGTGCCCTGACTTCCCACACTAATAACAGGTAGGCTATTGACCCTTTCATTGACTCTGGCTCTGAGGACAAGCTGAAGACGGTGTAAACTATTGCCTTCCTCCTCTCTGCGAGCAAATTAAAGTCTTGTGGCCCAACTAACCATATTTAAAGCAAGTGAACCCACCCTGATTACCTCTTCCTGACCCCAAACTCGCAGGAAATGTGGATCTAAACTGTGTAGCCTAAGATTGCTGTGGGGTGGAACCCCTTTGCCTTTTTTTTCTCCTAGTGTTCCTCTAAACATCCTGGGGCCTTTGTTTGGAGACTTTCATCCATTTCTCCTCTACTTGGATCATGGTTTCTAAATGGTCCACTGACTCCACAAGATCGTTGTAATCCCCAATCATTGACTCGATCACCCTGAAAATGAACAAGGTCCTCAATCTCTTCTTGAACTCAATACAATGGCGTTCTTCCGTCGCCACAACTTCTGGTGCAAACCTTGATAAACTAATGAAAGCCGCTTCAAACTCGGCTACCGGCGTGTTTAGCTGCTTGAGCTTCAAAAATTGGTCTATCAACTTCTCCCTAGCAGTGGGTGGCAAAAACTTGTCCTAGAAGGCATTGACAAAAGCCTCCCAAGTCACCCTGATACATCCTCACGCATACTTCTACCACTGACCTGCATCTCCCTTTAGCTAGAAAAATGCTAAGGTCACCTCAAACCGTCGTCCTCAATGCCAAGCATCTTGAACGTCTTCACCATCTTCTTAACCCACTCGTCAGCCTTCAGTGGCTCCTTCGAATCCCCTAAAAGCTCGTCTGGATTCAACTGGAAGAACTCCCTCTTCCGAAAGGATGGCCCTGTTTCTACAATATGGGCCTAGACTTGATTCTCAACGCTGAGAATGTCTATGGATTTCTGCAATGCTCTTGCCATTTTGCGGGCTAAGGCAGACATGGCTTGCTGTCCTACTGGCTCAGCCACGTTGGCCTGACCAACTCTCTTATCTTGCGTTGAAATTTCATCCAATATCGGTACCTTCTGCCGCCTAAGCCTGCTACGCTTACCCCAACATGTCCTTGTCCTAACATTCTAATAAAGGTGCACAATAGTTTAGCACATTTACAAATGTACCGAAGTTAACTCACTCACGTCCTAATACAGTGGACAATAATTAATTCATTCCACATGAGCACTAAGTAACGTAATCACAAACGAATTTTCTTTCTAGATTATTAATTGTTCTGCGACATTGCCAAAGTTCCAGTTAGAATAAGTAGTGATCAAGTGCTCTTCTAATAGGACTTGTAGAAACTCGTAGACTCAATCAATATCTTAGAAACTAGTTCCAGTTAGAATAAGCAGTGTCCTCGACTTGAGTCGTGTAACGTATATTGATACCCGCACGGGGAGTCAAGGTGCCCAATTGCCCTTTCTTGTGCATATCGCCGGATGAATGTGGCAAAGGTTTTGGATGAGAATTTGCTATTGAAATTACTTAGTTTGGCATCGTGGTTTTAAAAAAGGAACGAACATAGGTTTTTCTCATCTCTTGCATGGTATGATCATGTGCATCTCGATTAATTATATAATTTGTTAATGGTATTTCCTACTGGGCAATTGCTCACATCAAAACTAACAACCTTTCAGGAGATGATGTTGACATGCTACCAAAGTGATTGGAATCAAGATGCAGTTTTGGATGGAAGCATAGAGGCTCTTTTATGTGTTGTATGTTAAAGCCTCGAGCTATTCTTTTGTATTGGAAGTTAGATTCCACCTTTTGTGTATTCAAGGGCACTCCTTGAGAAAATGTTTGCCTTAGGGCATTTATATTTTGCGTTATCTCTTATCCATTGAACTGTTATCATTACTTGAAAAATGTAATTGTACAATATGTAAGCACTTGAATATTTCAAGGGAGAAGAGATAATTTTAAGCCATGTAACAGATATTTAATGCTTTAACTTGTTGCCATTAGTTTTGTTGTTCTTAAATTAACATTGTGAACTGATGATTAAATATTGGGGCATTACATATCTCTCTTTCGATCGCCGAGGTGGATTACATTATCGTAGAGAGTTGTTGTGCTCAAATGATTTGGATAAAGCAAATACTTAATGATTATATGATAGACCAGTATACACTCACTCTTTTTTGTGATAACACGAGTGCTATCAATATCTCTCGGAATCCGGTCCAACACTCACACTAAACATATTGACATTTGTCACCATTTCATTTGAGAGTTAGTTGAGGAGAGACTCATTGTTCTTGAGCATGATCCACTATGCATCAAAGAGCTGACATTTTACAAAACCCCTTAATCTTCTTAAGTTTGAGTTCCTGAGAAAGACCTTGGGTGTTTTGCTCATTGACTAGAGTATGGCTTGTTGTATGAGTCGATATGAGTCATTTGGTATTTTGTGTACTTGGATGTTATAATCTCATTGTCATTGATGCTTGTCTTTTTTGCACATAGATTTATTTGAACAGCTCTCATTTTGCATGTAAGGTTTCATATGTGTTTGTTTATAGCTCATGACGAATGTATGTGCTCTTTGGTTTCATGAGCTCATTTTGTACACATCCTTGAGTTAAGTAATTATAGAGGTTTTTGCATAAGTGATCAAATTTCTCTATGGACTTCTAGTATTGTATCTTGTGCTTCTCTCGAGAAATTGACCTGTGCTAGCATATCTTGGGTGATGTTAAGTCTCTTAACCCTCTACCATCTTTTTACATCTCCATGGCTTTCCCCCCAATTCAATGTTCTCAAGGAATGAGGAAAAGGCTACCTCAGAGTTACCAACCAAACTATTCTTATCATTTCCATTTATCTTTAGTTCAGTTACCATACTCTTGAGCGTGAAAGCTGCCAGTGAGTTTGCAAGAAAATGATTTGCATTGACTGGGGGGAAGATTTCGTGTTTACTGAACAAATACCCCTAAATCACTAGTGGTTTGACTTTTCTTAGTTTCACACAGATTCACTTGCTAGAGGTCCAATCATTCGATCACTACTAGGATTAACTTTAGCAATTGTAGACATTCAAGGATTGCACAGACACTATTTTTGTGAGATATCATGTTCTTCTTTGAGCACTGCATTCATGTGTTGCGTATGTTATTCTCTATATTCTTACCTTGCTTGCTAATGATCTCATGTTCATTTTGTTTATTTCGCATGCTTGAAGGTTTCATGATGTGTGGATTATCTCATCTTAGTATCATTTTATGCTATATTGCTCATATGACTCTGTTTCAGGTGATACTCTAGTTTGATAGTGTTTCGGGTGCTTATGGGTGTGTTTTTGAAGAATTTGGCCTTACTTGATTTGCTAGACTGCTCGAGCGAAATTTCTTGTGCTCGAGCAACAAATCCTGTCTTCTAGTAGTTTTGTCTGCAAACCTTATTTATGAGGTATTGTTTTGTGTGCTCGAGTGATGGATTCATGGCTTGAGCAGTACCCACATGTCTTGTTTGTTCGCTCGAGCAATCTGTGCGAATTTTAATAGTCACTTCTATCCT
>JAPPVO010002479.1:0-10831 GCA_030407325.1 Camellia japonica | reverse complement strand
AAGGTCAGCTATGAGCACCCCTCTCGCCCGGTCCAAAGACCGGCCTCTACTAACCGTGATATCCGATTTTGAAAACGTTATGTGTTCTTATTCCGGTTATTAGCCTAGATTTACTACGTTATGCGCACAGCAAACAAGTATAGACCAAATCGCTAAATTGGAACAAAACATTTCATGTTTGTTTTGAAAATGGTTTGCTACTCGCAAGTAGGCTAAAATGAAGATTTTGCCACCCTCAAGTGGGCTTTAGAAAATATGGTTTTGCCACTATCTAGTGGGCTTAAAACTCACAGTTTTAATGCATTATTCCAACTTAGGTAATTTGACCTCCATCCACAGGCATTCAAGCAATTATATCACATAAGCAGCTAGCCTCATGGTAATCATGCTATTATGGCAACATTCACACGCATGCGATATGCTAAAGCATAAAAGCTTACCTAGTACTCCAAGCCAAAACAAAAACTAGTTAGTAATCATATGTATGATCCTAGTTCATGTTAAGATGGCTAATGCAACACATGCAAAATGCAACTATAATAGGCTCGGCTATCCTAAAGATGGCATGTGAAATGCTGCAACTAACAAGTACTCAACTTGGAATTGAAATACAAGTGCAGTTAGCATGATGTGCCGAGCCCGATGCATGTAAGACAAATGTATGGATGCACGCATGCATAGCATAAGGTATGCTAATTTGAATATGCCCTAAACTAACCATCAAAAGTTAGTAAATAAAAGGGAAGAAAGACGTGGGGTTGGAAGACATGCACACACTCACGCATGCTTATTACACATACGCCCTCACTCGGAGGGACCAAATAATAATACAAACCGAATAAATAATTAACTATCCTAGCTAATTAAATATTACAAAGCCTTCTAATTAATTAACCAAATTAAATGCAGAAAGAAGGTGGCCACAACCCCGCCTCGGGATGCGTGAATGATGCATGCTTGATCCTCGCCCGGAAACTCGCTGCCATAGCACTACTGCCTCTGTTAACACTGCCCTACTCCTCTGAAGACTGCCAAAGTCCAAGGGTATGCTTTATGGATGTTGGGGAATACCACCGGCCAAGTACAAACACCACCGGCCAAAGAGAGGAACCACCACGTTTTAATCTATCGGCCACAGATTCCTGGCCGGTCGGCACTGTACTTAGCCGACCGGCCAAAGCTTCCTGCAGAACCTGCAATTGACAGCAGCAGAGGGCAAGCAGTGTATGGCATGGAATTTTCAGGCAAATGTATGCACGGACACACTCCCTATCATGTAATGGACTCAAGGGAGTGTGACCCTCGACCCTCGGGCCATCAATCACGCATTTCAATGCATGATGGCCCAAAAGCCAAGTGTGCAACTTCGATATCAAATGCAATGCAAGCACAAAACACATCAAAGGGCCCCAACCCCTATCATGATTGATCAAGAGGCAAGGGATGCATGCTCAATGAAATGCAACCTAGGCATGGAGGCTAAGTATGCAACATGAACATTCAAATGAGCAATGTATACTAGGCACGCAACCTAAACATGTAAGCAAACATGGAATGCAATAACATGCGATGATGTACTTAAACTAACATGGATAGCTCGCAAGCATACCAAAATCAGTGGCCATTAGATGAAAATGAGACACTCGAAATGCATGCACACGTGCATGCAAACCGAGGACCGAACCTAAGGCATCAAATGCCACTCTACTAAAGCATGGCAAGGCATGGAACATGGTATGCAAACATGCAAACTTCAGTACTAAATCATGATGCTAAACAGCCCCGAAGCATGGAACCATGGCACCCGATGCATGAGATGAATCCCGAAACATAAAACTTGGCACATGTATTGACCTATAGCTATACAAAGAAAGCATTTTTTGATCATGAAGCATAAAGACAGAACCAAGGCAGTCCCAAAATATGCACATTTCTAGTTCAAAGTGTGGCCAAAAAGTGCTAGCAAGATGGATTAAAATAGCATGCAAATTTAACTAGTAAACATGGTTTACATGGCAAGTGTATGAAGCAAGTGAGAACTCATCAAACCAGAAAAAATCAGTGAACTAAACATGTGAAAATATGCCCAAATAACCTCTGAAATGAAGCCAACACATGCAAAAATGATGAGCTCCTTTAGAGGGCTATACAAGGGGTTATTAAGCACATACAAGATGAACACTCAACAAAGCCAAACCAACTCTGGAAATGGCCTATACGGGTCCTAAAACCCACTGAAAAATGCTTGAACTGAGCTCAAGAAGTGTGCAAATATAGGCCCCTTTGTAAGGCCAAAAAAGGCATCAAACAAGACAACAAGGAGAGGGGATGGCCCTCTCCTTCTTAGGACCTTAAAACATCATCCTCACCACTGAAATCCCTCAAGATTTCAGTGGTGAGGAGGCCCAAACAAGGTGGTCCCGGAGCTCACTAAAAATGCACAAAAAAGAGGCCAAACAAGGCCTAAGAGGGGGTAGAAAACCCCAAACACAAAAGTGTTCTTGAACAAACTTAAAAAGGAGCTAAAAAAAAGAATTTTTCAAGTTATACACAAAGCTTAAATCAGCATGCAAGATAGGTCAAAAGCTAATGCAAGATTGGGGAAAATAAAGCAAAAGTGTTACCTTTGAAGAACACTTCAAGAACAGCAAGTGCAGCCCTCCTCTTCTGATCAAAACCACCTCAAAACCTCAAGAACAAACCTTCAAGACCTCCCAAGTCAGAGTATGGTGTAATGGTGTGTGTCTTAGTGCAAAACTAAGAAGAAATCACCCTTTTAGGTCACAAAACACATACAAAAGAAGAGAGAGAGGGAGATATTGAGAGAGAGGATGATATACTAGATATATGTATGTATTTAGGTCTGGACTTGTTCAACCCTAATCAAAGGAGAAGGGAGGTCTCTTATATAGACAATGAAAGGGCTTAAAGCTTACAAGAGAAGCTAAAGGAAGGGTCAAGGGGGTCAAGGCTTCCAAGAGAAGCTAAGCCAAGGGTGCAAGCTTCTTGGGGAAGCCAAGACAAGGGATCAAGGCTTCCTCAAGAAGCCTTGAGCAAAGGGTGCAAAAAGAGGGGTCAAAGGTGGTCAAAGGTGCAAAACAACCACACAAGTGTATGGGGGGTAGGGTCTGTGCACTCCAGCTGGCACAGCTGGCACGCACCATGCCTAAAGGGTGCAAAAGGGTCATACCGGCCATGAAAGGAGGTCATCGGCCAAATAAATGGCCGGTCGGCACAATATTTGGCCGACTTGCTATTTTCTCTGGCCGGTCGGCTAAATGTATGGCCGGTAGGTGGCCGGTAAGGTCAAAAAGTGGCCGGTGGGTGTCTAGATTGAAGCCCCGGAAGTTAGCTTTCCAATGCCTCAAACCTTGCATTAAAATTCCTCCTGTGCAAAAAGTTATGCCCTTTTTGGTGAAGCCGCGCAGATTCGATCCAACCGGGATGATGCCCAACTTCAACCAATCATATCTCCCCCTCGCGGATTTGGCTTTAGGAGATTCTTGAGTGCAAAATGAAGCCCCGGAAGTCTTTTTTCCAATGGTGGTGGCCTCATAGCTTAACTCCAAGTATATAGACATATAGGCTTGATTTAGCGAGGACTGCTCGTCCCTCTCTTAGCGATTCTTGCCTATCTTCTTCTCCAACTTGGTTTCTTCTCTCCTTTCCCCTTTTCTTCAACTTCAAACCCCTAAGCAAGGTGTTTTGAAAGATTTTTCAAAGATTTCATCTCTCTTTCATTCATTTCCACTTTGTCCTTGCTCGGTTTACCGAAAAGCACAACGTTTGACAAAATGCGAGCTTCGGAACATCGCAGAAACTTTATTTCAACAAAGTTTTGAAAGAGAGGGTTTTAAGGTCTAAAAACCATTAAAATAGCTTTGGTCCAAAATGGGATGTGAAGTTGAGATTTGTCTCTCTCCTTGCCGAAGAAATTGAACCTTTGCCCTGCACACCTCTTACCACCAAGTAAACCATCAGTAACGCCCAAGTCTTAAGGGCGGTCAAAAATGGGGTGTCTACAGTTGCCCCTCTTTGACAGAACTCGTAAGTCATAACAATGACGGGAGTGAGTGTCAAAACCCAGAGACGACCCATTTTTGATAAGACCGAAGACTTGGACAAACAGGCAATATAATCAAAGAGATGTGCCCGCAGGCAGGGGCAAAATGCAACTGACAATACAAGAAGCCGAACATAACTTATGATCATGCAAAGAAACATAGGGACGTATCCCAAAGATTAGAAAGGAAGGAGAAACATAGGGACGTATCCCGGTGTTTTGGAAAAAGAGAAGAAACGTAGGGACGTATCCCGGTGTTTCGGAAGGAGAGAGAAACATAGGGACGTATCCCGGTGTTTCAGAAAAAGAAAACATAGGGACGTATCCTAGTGTTTAGGAGAAAAGAGGAACATAAGGACGTATCCCAGTGTTTCAGAAAAAAGAGGAACATAGGGACGTATCCCGGTGTTCCAAAAAGAGAAAGAGAAACGTGGGGACGTATCACGGTGTTTCAGAAAAGGGAAAGAAACTTAGCGACATATCCCGGTGTTTCGGAAGGAAAGAGAAACATAGGGACGTATCCCAGTGTTTCAGAAAGAAAGGGAAACGTAGGGACGTATCCCGGTGTTTAGGAAAGGTATAAGCACCAGAACGTATTCCGAATGCTCTTAACCAAAGAGGGGGGAAACATAGGGACGTATCCCGGTGTTTAGGGACGTATGGAGAAGAAACATAGGGACGTATCCCGGTGTTTCGGAATGAAGGAGAAACATAGGGACGTATCCCGGTGTTTCGGAAGGAAGGAGAAACATAGGGACATATCCCGGTGTTTCGAAAGAAAGGAGAAACATAGGGACATATCCCGGTGTTTCGCAAGGAATGAGAAACATAGGGACATATCCCGGTGTTTCGAAAGAAAGGAAAAGCATAGGGACATATCCCGGTGTTTCGCAAGGAATGAGAAACATAGGGACGTATCCCGGTGTTAAGCAAGGAATGAGAAACATAGGGACATATCCTGGTGTTTCGCAAGGAATGAGAAACATAGGGATGTATCCCGGTGTTCCGCAAGGAATGAGAAACATAGGGACGTATCCCGGTGTTTCGGAAAGAGAGAAGAAACATAGAGACGTATTGTAGACGTCCCCGAACGCATCCCGGGAGGGTTACTCCCGTTCCGTCCGTTTTGCAGGTCTACTACAGTTCGAACTCGAATTGTCACGGTTCTAAATCTGAACCAAAGAGTCCAACTCTGGCAAATCGTTTTGAGAAAAATAGATTTTTGAAAAGAAGTGCCAAACATGGACTGCTTTGCCAGATACAGAGTCGCCACCTAAATATTTTTTAAAATGGGGGAATTTAGGAAACCCTGACTCGGTGCCAAAGGCCACGTGTCCGTCATCACCAAAGTTGCCTCGGCTCGGGAACTTGGGTACGATTGGGGAAGGTCAGCTATGAGCACCCCCTCTCGCCCGATCCGAAGATCGGCCTCTACTAACCATGATATCCAATTTTGAAAACATTATGTATTCTTATTCTGGTTATTAGCCTAGAATTACTATGTTATGCGCACAGCAAACAAGTATAGACCAAATCGCCTAATTTGGAATAAAACATTACATGTTTGTTTTGAAAATGGTTTGCTACTCGCAAGTAGGCTAAAATGCAGATTTTGCCACCTTCAAGTGGGTTTTAGAAAAGATGGTTTTACCACTGTCTAGTGGGCTTAAAACTCACAGTTTTAATGCATTATCCCAATTTAAGCAACTCGACCTCCATCCACAGGCATTCAAGCAGTTATATCACATAAGCCGCTAGCCTCATGGTAATCATGCTATTATGGCAACACTCACACGCATGCGGTATGCTAAAGTGTAAAAACTTACCTAGTACTCCAAGCCAAAACAGAAACTAGTTAGTAATCATATGCATGATCCTAGTTCATGTTAAAAATGGCTAATGCCACACATGCAAAGATGCAATCTAGACAGGCTCGGCTATCCTAAACATGGCATGTGGAATGCTACAAGTAACATGTATTCAATTTGGAATTGAAGTACGATGCAGTTTGTATGATGTACCGAGCCCGATGCATGTAAGACAAATGTATGGATGCACACATGCACAGCATAAGGTATGCTAATTTAAGTATGCCCTAATCTACCATCATAAGCAGGTAAATAAAAGGGAAGAAAGACGTGGGGTTGGAAGACATACACACACTCACGCACACTTATTACAAATATGCCCTCACTCGGAGGGACCAAAAGAATATACAGTCCAAATAACAAATTGCTAAATTAATTATTGCATAATTTCTAATTAATTAACAAATTGAATACAGAAAGGAGGTGGCCACAGCCCCGCCTCGGGATGCGCGAATGATTCATACTCGAGTCTGACTCGCCCGGAAAACCCGCACCATGCCACTGCTGCCTCTGTTTACATTGCCCTGCCTCTCCAAAGGCTGCCAAAGTCCTGGGACATGTTCCTTACACACTGTAGAATACCATCGGCTGGAGGAAATGCCCGCCGGCCATGAGGAATATCCATCGGCTGCTGATGAAGCTATCGGCCATTCACAAATGGCCGGTCGGCACTGTATGTTGCCGGTCGGCAGAAACTTCCTGCAGAAAACAGTTTTGACAGCAACAGAGGACAGGCAGTGTATGGCATGGAATTTCAAGCAAATGTATGCATGGACACACTCCCTATCATGCAATGGACTCAAGGGAGCATGGCCCTCGACCCCCGGGCCATCAATCACGCATTTCAATGCATGATGGCCCAAAAGCCAAGTTAGCAACTTTGATATCAAATGAAATGCAAGCACAAAACACATCAAAGAGCCCCAACCTCTATCATGATTAATCAAGAGGCAAGGGATGCATGCTTAATGAAATGCAACCTAGGCATAGAGGCTAAGTATGCAACATGAACATGCAAATGAACAATGTATGCTAGGCACGCAACCTAAACATGCAACAACACACAAGTATGCAACAACACACTGTAGACACCCCATTTTTGACCGTCCTCAAGACTTGGACGTCACCGTTGGAACGCTCGGTGATTATCCATGTTTGTGTTTGTTTTGAGTTCCCGGAGGTCCCGGCTGCGCGTCGTGCCTCAGGACCTCTCAACCGGCTTGTTCTGTGCTTGGTTTTACACCAAGACTTGTGTGTTTTTGCATTTGAGGGTAGGGGGAGGCTTGTTAACCATCCCTGAAGCCCACCGGCTGCCCCCACACCACACCGGCACTCCCTCTTGGCCGTCGGCACTATTTTCTCAAACACTTTGGGCGGTCGGCACTGTATGTTGCCGACTGGCACTTTTTTGTGCCGGTGACTGTTTTGGCCGGCCGGCTTGCACCCTTTGAACCCCTGGGACATGGTGCATGCCAGCTGTGCCAGCTGGAATGCACATCACATTCCCCCGTGCACAAGTGTGGCCATTTTGCACCCTTTGCACCCTTTGCACCCTCTAAGCTTCTAGAAGCTTGCACCTTTGGCAAGCTTCTTGGAGAAGCTTGGCCAGCTGTCTTGGCTTCTCCAAGAAGCCAAGGCCCCTTTGCACCTCTTGCCCCTTTTCCTTTGCTTAGCCATTAAGTCTTATGGCTTAGTCTTGGCCTATATAAGCACCATTCCTCCCCTTTGTGAGGGGTTAGCCATTTCCAACACAAAAACCAGAGCTTATATCTATATATCTCTGATATATATCTATCTATAGCTATATCTTCCCTTCCCTCATCCATTGTGTGTGTTTCTTGGCCTAAATAGTGTGTTTTACCTCACTTTTGCACCATTACACATACTATTACACCTAGCTCCGAGATTGAGGGACTTGGAGGGTTGTTTGTTGTGATTTTGGACTGGTTTTGATCATTAGGGGAGGGCTGCACCACTTGTTCTTCAAGTGTTCTTCAAGGGTGAGCATGTTACTTTAGATTTCCCATTTTTACAACAAGTTTTTACCTATATTGCTTTGTGTTTTGAGCTTTGTGTATAACTGAAAAAAGTCTTAGATTTTCTTGCTTTTGAACTTTCATTAAGGTCACTTTATGGTTTGAGTGCAAACTCACCCTCTTAGGCCTTATTTTGGCCCTTTTTGTGCCTTTTCTTGAGGCTTGGTTTACTTGGGTGTTTTGGTCTTCTCACCACTGAAAACCAGTGGGTTTTTAGTGGTGAGGAAGGTGGTTTATAGTCTTGTGTAGGGGAGGGACACCCCTCTCCCCTTTGTCCCTCTTTTGTCTTTGTTTTTGGCCTAAAGGTTAGCATGTGTGAGTACTTGCATTTGGCTTCATTTCAGAGTTTATTTGGGTGTTTTGGAACATGTTTTACCTCTGTCTAATGGTGGTTTGTTGGCCTCTTTCATGCATATTATACTTGCTTAGCATTCCTCTATTTGGCATAGAAATGCACCTTGCGATTAGGCCATGATTCTTGCATGTATTAGCTTAACTCCATGAAGATATTAGCCTCATTTTGTCATGTGTAAGGGCTGTGAGCCACTGATTTTGCCATGTTTGGCATGCTTGATGTGGTTGTTGTGCATTTTGGGCTTGCAAGCCTTGAGTGTTTTGGCCTCTAGCATGCTCACCTTAGTCCATCCTCATGATTTGGCATCATTTTGGATCATATTTTAGTCTATAATCATGTTTGTATGTTTGCATATGTGACCTATTTCATGCTTTGAGGATGTGTCCTTTTATGCCTAGGAATGGGCCTTATGCATACTTGTATGTTCTAGGCATTTGGGTTGCCATATCAAGGGGTTTTTGGGGGTATTTTTGCATGCTAGAAATCTGTTTTGGGTTGCTTGATTCATGCCATGAATGGTCATATTGGTGGTAGTGCAATCCCCCTTGTTTATGCCTTGGTTTTAGGCCCATTTGTTTGCATATTTGCATGAATGTTGGTCCATCTTTTTGGACATTTTTCGCCACTGTTTTGGGGAGGTTTGAGGTCTGTCCCATTATGGTTTAAGTCTACTATTGCATGCTTGAATCATGTTTGTTGCATGTTTGATTAATATGGCCTTGTCACTTGCTAGTTCCATTGTATGATCATCCATGTTTGCATTGTATTTGCACCTTGCATGTTACATTACATTTGGCATGTTCATACCTTACCATTAGGTTGCATTGTTGAGCCATGTTTGCATAACATGCATTGCATTACTTGGTTTGGGGTGTCAAACCAAGTGTAAGGATTGAGAGGAGTTCACACTACAAGTGGTGCAACTTGTCTCAACCCTTGGTCACTAAGGCCCTTGATCTATACATGATAGGGTCTTGGTCTCATTTGTATGTTGCATTGCATTTTGACATTGAAATGCAATCTTGGTTCCTTAGGCTATCATGCACCAAGATGCATAATTGATGGCCCAAGAACCAAGGGTCATGCTCCCTTGAGTCCCAAACATGATAGGGAAGCATTGGCCATGCTTACATATGCCTAAAAATTCATGCCATGCACTGCTTGCCTGCTGCTGCTGTCAAACTGTCCTCTGCAGGAACTTTGTGCTGACCGGCAGTATAGAGTGCCGACCGGCACTTTATGGGTAGCCGATAACCTCTCAAGCAGCCGGTGGTCATTTTGCATGGCCGGTGGCCATTCCATCAGGCCGGTGGTGTACAGCAGCATACAAGGAAGGTGTTCTGGGACTTTGGCAATTTTTGGAGAGACAGGGCAGTAAGAACAGAGGCAGCAGTGTCATGATGCGGTTTCCGGCGAGTCAGATTCGAGCATGCATCATTCGCGCATCCCGAGGCAGGGCTGAGGCCCCTCCTTTTTTATATACTGAATTTAATTTGATAATTAGAAATTTCTGTAATAATTTATTTATTTTGTATTTGGACTGTACTATTTGGACTGTATATTCTTTTGGTCCCTCCGTGTGAGGGCATAATTGTAATAAGTGTGGGTGAGTGTGTGTATGTCTTCTAACCCCCATTTCTTTCTTCCCTTTTATTTACCTACTTATGATGGTAGATTAGGGCATATTTAAAATCAGCATACCTTATGCAATGCATGCGTGCATCCATGCATTTGTTGACATGCATCGGGCTCGGTACATCATACAAACTGCATTGTATTTTCAATTCCAAATTGAATACGTGATAGTTGTAGCATTTCACGTGCCATTTTAGGGTTAGCCGAGCCTACTCTAAATTGCATTCTTGCCCGTGTTGCATTAGCCACTTAACATGACCTAGGGACATGCATGTCTGCTAACTAGTTTCTTGTTTTGGCACGGAGTACGATGTAAGTATTTATGCTTTAGCATATCGCATGCGTGTGAATGTTAACATAACAGTATGCTTGCCATGCGGCTAATGCTTACTGATATTACTGATTGAATGCCTGTGGGTGGAGGTTGGATTGCTTGAGTTGGAAAAATTCGTTGAAATCCGTTTTAGCCTACTTGAGAGTAGCAAATTTCGAAACGCTTTCAAAACCAACGGATATGCAATGTTTATTTCCAAATTAGGCAATCTAGTCTATACTTGTTTGCTGTGCGCATAACATAGTAATTCTAGGCTAATAATTGGGATAAGAACACATAACGTTTTCAAAATCGGATATCACGGTTAGTAGAGGCCGGTCTTCGAACCGGGCGAAAGGGGGTGCTCATAGCTGTAGACACCCCATTTTTGACCGTCCTCAAGACTTGGACGTCACCGCTTGACACCGGTGATTATCCATGTTTGTGTTCGTTTGGATTCCCGGAGTTCTTCGGCTACGCGCGCTTTGCCTCAGGACCTCCGAACTCGACCGTTTTGTGTCTGGTTTTGCACCAAACACCTGTGTTTTGCCCTATAGGGGT
>JAPPVO010002477.1:0-20661 GCA_030407325.1 Camellia japonica | reverse complement strand
CTTTTGCACACAAACACATAGTGAAACACCATACTCTTGGAGCTGAGGCACTTACAAGCTGGTTTTGGTGTTTTTGGATTGGTTTGAGCTCAGAAAAGCTACTGGAGTTGCAGCTTTGAAGTTGTTCTTCAAGGGTGAGTCAACTAGCCCTTTAAAGCTTTATTTTGATTAAGCTTTTGGACCTATTTTCATGCTTATTTTGGCTTGACTTTCTACTGAAAAAAGTTTTGATTTTAAGTGTTTAAGATGTTTGTTTAAGGCCTTGTTGATGTTGGGGGTGGTCTACCCCCTCTTGTGCCTTGTTTGGCCTTGTTTTGTGCTATCCTTTTAAGCTATTGGGACCACCTCTTTTTGGCCTTCTCACCACTGAAACTCAGAGGAATTTTAGTGGTGGAAAGTGTGTTTTGAGGTCCCAAATAGGAGGGGGTCATCCCCTCTCCTTGTATTTTGGATGCTGGCCTTATTGGCCTCATGTTTGAGCTTGGTTTTCTAGCATGTGTTGGCTTGATCTCAACTTGTTTTGGGTGTTGTTTTAGCATGCTATAGCGCTGTCTAAGGTTGGTTTGTTAACCCCTTGCATGTTCCTTGCACTTGTAGTGTAATTCCATTCACTAGCCTAACATGCATCATGCTTTTGACTATCATTCTAGCATGTTTTTGGCTCAACTTCAGCAAGCTTTTGGCCATGTTTCAGCATGCTCTAGGTCTGATTTATGTTTTTTGGTCATGCATGCCATGCTTTGTATAGCCATAGTGCATTCTAGCTCACTAGCTTTGAGTTTCCAAGTCACTAGCATGCATTGCTTGGGCTATTTGAATGATTTGGCATCATTTGTTATGTGATTTCAGAGCATGTTTCATTTCCATGCCCTTACATCTTTCATTCATTCAATGCTTTGGAGGGTTC
This sequence comes from Camellia japonica, assembly GCA_030407325.1. Taxonomy (NCBI): domain Eukaryota; kingdom Viridiplantae; phylum Streptophyta; class Magnoliopsida; order Ericales; family Theaceae; genus Camellia; species Camellia japonica. The sequence continues at coordinate 19,754 of JAPPVO010002477.1, read as the reverse complement.
ATGCTTTATGCTTTAAACATGAGCCTTTGTGCATGCCATCTTGCCTAGCCTTTTGGGCCACCATTTTAGTGTGTATTTGGTCCTATTTTCCATGATACAACTCTAATTTTTGTTGGTTAAGTCATCTCATGCTTGGTTTTGGTAGGTGTAGTGTAATCCTCCTTGTTGGCCTTGCATGCTTGTTGTTTTGGCTCTTCATGCTAGCTTGTTTTGGCTACACTCCGTGCATGTTTTAGCCTTGATTTGACATGTTCTAGGACTATTTTGGGTTGCATTGGTCATATGCTTCATGTATTGCATAGCTATAGTGCAAGTGCCTATGCTGGTTTCAAGCTTTGAGTCTCCTAGCATGCTTCATTTGTGACATGTACATGATTTGGCATCATTTTACATGTTATTTCAAAGCATATAGCATTTCCATGTTCCCATTTCTTTCACCCTTTGAGTGCCTCTAAGGGTCATGCATTGTTGCCTTGTTTGTGGCCTAACTTGTATGCATGCATGCCTAGACCTTTGAGCTCCCATCTCAGCATGTTTTAGTCCTTGTTTTGACCTATTTGAGCTCTGACCATGGCTGGTTCATCCATTTGTGCCACGTATTGCATGCCTCTTGTGTTGTCTCCTTGAGTAGCCTTGTGCCTTAGGCCCTCTTGCATGACATACTTGTGTTGTTTGGATGATTTGGCATCATTTCATACATGTTTTCAGAGCTTGTAATGTTGTCACACTTCCATATTTGTCACTCCTTGCTCATGTTTAAGAGTTGTGCTCTTATGCTTAATTGGTGAGCCAATGCATGTGCATGCATCATCTTGCCTTTCATACCATCCTTTCATAGCATTATGGCCACTATTTTGGGCATGACTGAGGTCTGTCCATATTCGGTTTAAGTCCATATAGCATGTTGTTTGCATGTTGTTACATTGCATTGTTGTTTGCATGCTTATGTTGCATTGCATTGTGTTTCCATGCCATTAGCATTGCTAGGTTGATTATGTTGCATTAGCATCATTCGCATGCCATTAGCATAGGTAAGTTGATCATGTTGCATTGCATTGTGTTTGCATGCTCATGTTGCATTAGCATTGTTTGCATGCCATTAGCTTTGATAGGTTGATCATGTTGCATTGTATTGTGTTTAGATAGGGTGTTAGTCCAAACACGAGAAACGAGGGACGTTTTATACTTGAAGTGATGAAACATGCCTCATTTCTCGATCGCCAACCCTCTTGATCATGCATGATAGAGGTTAAGGCTCTTATGTGTTATTTGTGCATTCATTTACATTGAATTGTGCAATCTTGGCTTCTCGGCCATCGTGCATTGTGATGCTCGGTTGTTGGCCCGAGAGTCGAGTACCGCGCTCCCTTGAGCTTAAGAAATTATAGGGAGGGTGGTTGTGCACACATACCTTGCAAATACACTGCTGTGCTCCTTCTTGTTCTCTGTTGCAGCAAAATGGAGTTGTGCAGAATTTTCTAGTCGGCAGACCAGAAAAAGTAGCTGGCTGACCACTTTTTCTGGTCTGCAGCAAATGTAAGTGGTCCACAGGTGGTCTACACCACCAAAAAGTGGTCGGCAGCCTTCCTGGAGGTCTCCATGATAGAGTAGAAGCTATATGGAGCTTTGTGCAGTGTTCTGAGATCAAATGCAAACAAAGGCAAGTTGAGGCATAGCGATGGATTTCCGAACGAGGCGACCAAGCATGCATGCACTTCTCGCCCCGAGGCTCCTTTTAACTGCTTTACTTAGCTGCTTTGCTTAGTTAGCCATTTGCTTTTGTACTTAAGTAGTTAATGCACTTAGCTATTCATTTATGTTGTAATAACTAATTAGTTAGCTAGGATTAGTTAATTAGCTTTGTTTTGTAATAATTAGTTTAATTAGCTTAGATTAGCTAGTTAGCTTATTATTTGGACTCTCCGTCGAGGGGGCGCAACTGTTGTAATAAGCATGCATGTGTGTGATGCATGTCTTCCAACCCCCATTTATTTCTCCCTTTTACTTAACCGTTTTCGTTGGTTAGTTTTAGGGCATATCTCAATTAGCATACTTATGCTTTGCATGTGTGCATCATTCATCTGTCTTGCATACACCGGGCTCGGCGCATCATTCAAACTGTATTGTATTTCAATACCAATTTGAATACATGTTATCAAGTTGCATTCACATGACATCTTAGGATAGCCGAGCCTATTTTAGTTGCATTTTTGCATGTGTTGCATTAGGCATCTTAACATAGCTAGGATCATCTATGATTACTAACTAGCTTCTGTTTTGGCTCGAAGTACACTGTGAGTGTTTATGCTTTAGCATCCTTGCATGCGCGTAAGTGACTGCCATATTTAGCATGCTTGCCATGAGGCTAACTGGTTAAGTGATTAACTGCTTGAATGCCTGTGGGTGGAGGCTTGATTGCCTAAATTGGGACAATTCATCAAATGAGAGTTTTAAACCCCCTTGAGAGTGGCAAAATCATGTTTTCTTAAGCCTATTTGAGGGTGGTAAATCTACGTCTTAGCCTACTTGCGAGTAGCAATTTCAAACCATTTTCGAAAACAAACATGAGATGTTTTGTTCCAACTCGAGTGATTTAGTCTATACTTGTATGATGTGCGCATCACATAGTAAGTTAGCTAATTAATCGGAATAAGAACACGTGTTTTCAAAACAACATATCATGCTAGTAGAGGCCGATCTTTGATTGGGTGAGCGGGGGTGCTCATTTTAGGATCTTCCCCTCTCGTACCCAAGTTCCCGAGCCGAGGAAACTTTGGTGATGACGAACACGTGGCCTTAGGCACGAGTCAGGGTTTCCTAAATTTCCCTACAATAAAATATTTAGGTGGCGACTCTGAAATCTGGCAAAGCAGTCCATGTTTGGTGCTTTTTGATTAAAATCGATTTTCCAAAACAATTTGCCGGATTTGGACTCTTTGGTGATTTATCAGTCTCACATTGTGTTTTGTGAGATTAGATTCAGAACCGTGACATGAGTCCGAACTGTAGTAGCTAAGAACTACGATTCACGCCCTCGCGCGCGGAGCGGAGTTCCGGGCGGTCTACACTAGGTTTTCTTACAACACCCTCAAATCACATCATTGTTACCCAAGAATACACATAACTAAGCTAAATATCATATGAAGGTGTAGAAAAGATCCCTACCTCAAAGTAAGAAGATGAGTCAAACAAGGGAGAAATTCCAAGAACGCCGAAACTCACTTATATTCGGATCAAAGTGTAGATCTTGACGAGCTCTACTTTTTTCTCAAAGGCACTAAGGTGAAAAGATCAATGGATCTAGATGAAATCTAAGAGAGAAGGTTAATTCTAGAGAGAGAGGCTCAAGAACAAGCTTTTTGAAAAGTTTTAGAGAGAGAGATATGAAAAAGTGACTGAAAATATCAATTTCTTGGACTATTATACGCGCAGTCCACTCGAGCGTGGAAAGCCCCGCTCGAGCATTAGACACAAGGTCCTGCTCGAGTGTGGAATGCACATTTCCCGAAGTTTTGCAGACAAAGGTCCTCACTTGAGCGTGGGAATGGACGCTCAAGCGTCCAATGCACTTTCCCAATATTTCAGAACTACAAAAGAAATGCTAAAAATTGACAAATCCTGCTCGAGTGCAAGAAGGCTGCTCGAGCGGAGAATAAAATTTGTGAAGCCCGCTCGAGCACGAGAATGCCTGCTCGAGCGGAAGAGCCAAAATCTAGGCGATAAAAGTTTAAAAAAGACAAGCAACCAACCTGCCCCAAACGCACAACTACAACCCAATAACCAAAATAAAGGGGAAGACAAGGGAAAGAGATACGAATGACCATTCAAAGCCAAACCAACCCGAGTCCGGAATGCAATAAGTAACGGGTCAAAACTGGAATCGTTATAACCTCCCCTCTTAAAGAATTTCGTCCCCGAAATTACAAATCAAGTTCAACATCAAAATTAAACCATTCACAATAACGTTATTCTCACAAATTCAATACTATGACCCATTCTCCGGTCATCCATCCTCATTGACTCGATACACAAGTCCCATATATAAAAATGAAATTTACAATTTCCACAAAACATATACAATGTTTAAACTAGGGTCCAAGTTCTCAAAATTTTACATAGCATGTACAATGCTTTCCAAAAGTGATACAACATCCACAACATTCCATAATTCTCAAAGCATATACAATACTTATATTGAATACATGTTTCCAAAATGCCCGTAACATATACAATGTTTTCATAAGTCAAAGCATATACAATGCTTATATTTCTCATTAACACAATCAAAACCTCAATACATGTTCAGGCACTAACAAACAAGTCCAGATACTTCTCTCGGACTTCCAATTCTCGTTCCCAAGTTGCTTCCTCGCCCCCGTGATGGTTCCACAAAACTTTAATTAAAGGAATTGTCTTGCCTCGCAAGAGTTGGTCCCTCCTATCCAAGACTCTCACCGGTCTCTCCTTATAAGAGGCATCCTCATCTACCTCCAAGTCGGTCCAATCCAACACGTGCGATGGATCCGATTCATACTTCCGAAGCATACTAATATGAAACACGTCATGCACTCCGGAAAGTTGTGGCGACAACTCTAACTAATAAGCAACCTCTCCGACCCGCTCAAGGATCTCAAAAGGCCTAATGAATCAAGGGGACAGTTTCCCACTCTCTCCAAATCTCATCAAACCCCGCCTAGGTGATATTTTCAAAAATACATGGTCTCCCACCTCAAAAGACAAGGGTCTCCTCCTACGGTCAACATAACTTTTCTAACGACTCTAAGCCATAGCTAACCTCTTACGGATAAGTGCCACTATCACGACCCAAACCCGCCACTAAAAGTTTGGTCCATGACCGGCCTGTACATAGGCCTTAAAACAGAAATTTTAGAATAATATTTAACCACGTACGGGGCCTTAAGCGGAAGCAATATCAATAAAAGACAACATCCATTGAGCTTGTGCATACATGATGGCTTAATAAATTTAAGCATTTAAATACATTCCCATAGTTACATATACAATCACAGAATTCTGCAGATCTCACACACACTTAAATGAGACTCCAAAAATTACACAACTCCCAGTAATCAAAATTAAGGCCTCAACATGGAAGCGTACCCCAGGCGGCTTGGCAAACGGGTAGACCTCAATACAATTCTAGTGTCAATTCCCGATGGCTCACCTACATAAACATACATAAAAATGGAGTGAGAAAGGCTCAGTGAATAATAGCAATGTAAAGAGGTGAGTTAAACAAGTATAGACTTAAAGAATGTAAATATGCATATCAAACCATACACAGATCCTATTTATAATCATATTTTAAAACGACCTCAGGTCCACATGTAATACAGAACGGCCTCGAGCCCAGATATGATACAAAACAGCCTTCAGCCCACAGATAATACAGAACGGCCTTAGGCCCAACATATTATGCAGAGCGGCCTCAGGCCTAACAGATTATACAGAGCAGCCTCAGGCCCAGATATCAACAGATTGGCCTCGGGCCCATCATTAGCAAAACAGAATAATTCCAGATACACAAAGATATCATTGTTCCATAATGCACATATGTTCCATTTGTTCATCATGAATTCAAATAGTTAACTTGCAAATAACAGAATGTCAGTATTAATTATTAACAGAAGGCAAATGTATCACTGCATTAACAGGGACAGAACAATTCACATCCTAACGGCCTCAGGCCCACGTCTATCACTAGGGACAGATCGACCTTAGGTCCATATCAATGCCATTAATGTAATCAAAGCATAATATTAATTAAGTTAATCAAAGCACAATATCAATAGGATAGGCCATTCACAATTAACAATACTTAAATCCTAATTACAGGAAGTAAGTGAAACATATCGTTACACTACTATTACTCACAGTGATCGGCTCTCGGTAGTAATGGGACGATGTCCTTGTCTCGACCTACAAGCACAATGCACAACACATAATATGAGATTGTAATCGATCCTTTACTTATTCTCTTTGACCATTTAATCAATTATCCATGGTTGTACCAAGCGCATTATGCCTCAATAAGTTATAATCCATGCCTCAGAAAATAGGAGGAATCAATGGAAAATGGTTTAAGCGAAGAAACGGTACAAACCGATAAACAGAAAGTGAATAGTCGCCACTAATTTGGGCATAACTATTTATGTACTTAGACTTCCGGGGCTTGATTTTAGGCTCACGAATCACTCAAAACGGAGTCCGAAGGAGGGACATATGCCTATTTGAAGTTATCCAGTATATGCTGAAACAGGGGTGGCCGCTCGTACGGTGACTGGGCCGCTCGAGCGGTGGGTTAAGTAGAATGCAATGCTCTGTTTTTTTCATGTTCTGCTCGTGCGGTGCCCGTGGCCGCTCGTGCGGTCTGGGCAAAATTAGACAGTCCGAAAATGATATTTGCTCTAACACTTGTTCTTTCCATTTTTAAACTTGATTTCAACTCTATTCACTCAAAAACATGTAGAATTCCTTCCAAAATATAATCAACTAACATCATTCAAATAGAATCTCATCTTTTCCTATATATCCAAACTTCCGTTATATATGCCCAAATCATGTAAATATAACTTACACATAGGTGATTCTCACACCAAACCTTGTTATTCCATGAATCACCCTTAAGATTAAACTCAACTAAAGCAGATTTAAGGAAATTATGGTTTAATTCCTTGAATTCAACCCAATCCATTCATAATTCAACACACTTGTTCATTTACATATCAAACTTCCAATTTACTTTTTGATTTCATGTAGTAGGTGAATTATCTATAAAAATGATAGTTAGAGCCACATACCTTATCTTAAATCTTTGTTTTTCCCCTTGATTTCTTCAATTTTCCAAGCTTCATAGTTGATCTTCCTCCTCTCTCTTCTATTCTCTTCAATCATCCTCAAATCCCCCATGGATGTTGAGTTTTCTCTTAGAGGAGCTTTGCCTCTCCTTCTCTCTCTCACGGTTCACTTTCTCTCTCCCTTAGATATTTTGACCCAAAATGATGAGTTCAACAACTCATATATCTATGCATATATAATACACACATAAGTTCATCATAATAGGGGGAACCAAACGTGCCCTTACGAATCGCACAAAATCAAATTCTAATTAAACTTCCCAGATGACTCTAAAAATTATGTTGATCATAAATATGTCCTCTGTTCCGGTTTCTGAAGCCTCTAAGGCCATCAATTTACTATGCGAAATTATCCAGCCAAACATACCTTAACGAATCAGACAAAATAAATTTCCAATTAATTTTCCCAAGTAACTCTAAAAATTCCCATTAACATATGCAGATACTCAGTTTTGATTTCTGAACCCATGAAGGTCGGTAATTTAAATTTTAAAGTCGTAACTCAATAGATCATTTTTCAATTCGAACAGATATCATCAAATTGAAGAACATTAATCAACAAGTGCATAAACGTAATTTCTGATACGGATTTTGGGGTCGTTACAGCCACTTTCTCTGTCATTTCTCGTACTAAGTCTGGGCCCAACAAAGGTGCATCACCCACCTCGGCCCAACACACCAGGGATTTACAAGGTTGGCCATACAAGGCCTCAAATGGTGCCGTGCCAATACTCGATTGGAAACTGTTATTGTAGGCAAACTCCACTAAGGGCAAGTGCCTCTCCCACAACCCCTTAAAGTCAAGGACACAGCCTCGAAGCATATCCTCAAGGATCTGAATAGTACACTCGGATTGTTCGTCAGTCTGAGGATGGTATGCAGTACTAAAAGTTAGCCTTGTGCCCAAGGCACACTACAAGCTCTACCACAGTCGAGCTATAAAATGCGGATCATTATCTGAAACTATCGTCATAGGGACCTCGTGTAATCTCACTATGTCCCTAATATAAAGGTCGGCAAGATAGTCTACTGAATCACTTACACGCATAGCTATAAAGTGCACTGACTTGGTCAACAGGTCAACTACTACCCAAATGGCATCACTACCCCGTTGAGTCCTCGGAAGACTCACAACAAAATCCATCGTGACATGCTCCCATTTCCACTCAGCTATAGGTAAGGGTTGCAACAAACCCTTTGGCCTTTGATGTTTGGCCTTCACTTGCTGACAAGTGAGGCACTTCGATACAAACACGGCTACGTCCTTCTCCATACCTTTCCATCAAAACTGGCGACTCAAATCATGATACATCTTTGTGCCTCCCGAATGCACCACAAGGCGTGAATGATGAAACTCTCGAAGTACTTCCTCTCGACAAGACTCCGGTACAAACAAATAGTCTCGGTACCTAACACTCGAGTCAAGACACACACTCAAGCCCCATTCTACTTTCCCATTGGAGATCTTCTCCTGGAGAGTTTCTACCTCATGTTCACCCCTCTGCGCTTCTAACAATCGATTCACAAGTGTAGGTTGGGCAACCACAAAAAACAAGGTCGCAAATTCAACGGACTCGCCGAGGTGCAAGACAAACTTACCAAGAGTACCCAATATCTCCCATTCCCAGATGGCGATACAGGCCACACTACTAATAGAATTCCTACTCAAAGCATCGGCCACTACATTGGCCTTCTCGGGATGATAATGCAATTTGAAGTCATAGTCATCTATGAACTCCATCCACCTTCTCTACCTCAAATTTAAGTTTTTCTATGTAAATAGGTACTTCAGACTCTTGTGATCGGAGAACACCTCAAATCTCTCACCATACAGATAATGCCTCCAAATCTTCAAGGCAAAAATCACCGCTGCTAACTCTCGATCATGAGTAGGGTAGTTCCTATAGACACCCCATTTTTGACCATCCTCAAGACTTGGATATGCTTGCAGGTACATCCAACGACAAGTTTGATTGCTCGTCGAGTACTTGAATTTCACGACGGAATGTCCCAGGTTTGACCTTTACAAACTCTGTATCCTTTATGCCCCATTTTTGGACCATGTGTTGGTCCTTTCAGCATGCTTATTGTAGTGCACTGCCGGCCATGCATTTATTCCTGCCGGCCATTGATAAGGCTTGCCGTCCATCAATGAGGCACTACCGGCCACCACTGATGGCCAGCAGAACACCTTGTTTCAGCAGATTTTGTGCTAGATCTTTTGAGCCAGCTGTTTTTCACTGAGCCGTATGGAGGGATGGACGCCATTTCAAGCTTGTTAAACAAGCTTTGCATTGCATTGCTCTATCTAAGGGGAGGCTCCTCCCCCTTTCCACAAGTTCTGCAATTTTAGAGACAAAACATCTCTCTCCCTCTGGAATTCTCACACACTCTCTCTCTCTCTCTCTCTCTCTATCTATATATATTGTGCTTAATAGTGTCCCAAAGTGTGTTTTCTCTTCACTTGTGCAAAGTAACACCTAGTCAAACACCACTACCTTGGAGCTGAGGTCCTTGACGGTTTGTTTGGAGTTTAAAAAGGCTGGTTTTTGGGCTCAGAAGTTGTCCTCTTACTGCTGTATTTCAAGGGTGAGTATATTCCCCTTTTAAGCCTTTGTTTGTATACCATATTAGCCACATTTGCATATTGTTTTAGGTTTGGTTGTTAACTACAAAAAGCTCTAATTTTAAGTGTTAAAGATGGTTGTTTGAGGCCTCTTTGGTATTGAGGGTGTTCTACCCTCTTGTGTGCCTTATTTGCTTATGCTTTGTACCATTTCTTAAGGCCTTTGAAATCATCTTTGTTTGGCCTTTTAGCCACTGAAATCCAGTGGATTTTCAGTGGTAGAAATGTGGTTTTGAGGTCCAAAATGAGAGGGGGTGGTCCCCTCTCCTCTTGTCTTGATTGCATGCCTTGTTAGCCTAATTATTGAGCATGTTTTTCTAGCATGTGTTGGTTTGTTCTTAGCCTATTTTTGGCCTTATTTTAGCATGGCATAACACTGTTTTGGCTTGGTTGAGTCACCTCTTGCATGCTTTTTACACTTGTAGTGTAAACCTTACTCACTAGCCTAGTATACTTGGTGTTTTGGCCCATTATTCTAACATGTTTTGGCTCCACTCCAGCAAGTTTTTACTCATGTTCTGACATGTTTTAGCTTTGTTTTGAGGCTTCTTGGTCGTATGATGCTTGGTATGCATGCTTGTAGTGCAATAGCTTTGAATAGCTTTGAGTTTTGAGGTATCTTGCATGCTTGGCTTGAGGTATTTACATGTTTTGGCATCATTTGGCATGTTATTTCAGAGCATATAGTGTTGTCACACTTCCATGTTTTTCACTCTTTAAGTGCTCTTGAGAGTTGTACCTTTATGCCTTGTTTGTGAGCCATTGCATGAGCATCATTTTCTTGCCTTTCAAGCCATCATCTCAGTTCATTTTGGCCACTATTTTGGCATGCATAAGGTCTGTTTGGGGCTAGTTTGGCCATTTGAGCATTGTCTTGCATGCCTCTAGTGTAATACACTTCACTAGCTTTGATGCTTAAGCCTTTCAACATGAATTACATGGGTTGTTTGCATGATTTTAAGTCATTTAGCATGACATTTCAGTGATGGAACATATGCCATTGCACTCCATGTTTCACTCTTTCGACGCTTTTGGAGAGTTGTGTCTTGTACCTTATTTGTGGCCCAACATGTGTGCATGCTTGTCTAGTCCTTTGAGCTTCAATTCCAACATGTTTAGGCCACTGTTTTGGCATGCATGAGGTCTATTTGGTATTGGTTTAGTCCATCGAGCATTGCTTTGCATGATTCTAGTGTTGTGTCTTTCACTAGATTTTAATGCTTAAGTATTCTAGCATGTTGAGCATGAGTTTTTGCATGATTAGAGTCTTGCATTTCATGCCAAGATTAGCATGTTGTTTGCATGTCATGTTGCTTGCTTTGCATTGTGTTCAATCGGATGTCGTATTGAACACGAGGAAGATTGGTTCATTTCATACATGAAGTGATGAAATGAGCTAACTCCCTTGGTCTCCATTGCCTTTGATCTCTCATGATAAGGAGATGGTCTAAGTGTCTTGTTTGTCGTGCATTTATTGAGTTTGTACAAGTTGGATCTTTGGCCATCACGCATTGCGATGCTCGATTGATGGTCTTGAATCCAATTATGCCTCTCCCTTGATGTTCTGAGATGAGATAGAGGGGCATAGTACGTACATACCCTTGGGAGACCATCCATTTCTTCTGTTTTGTGCTCTATTACAGTTTGGTGTCACAGCACACCAGTGGCCGGCACGTCTTCATCTGTGGCCGGTTTAGACACCCCATTTTTGACCGACCTTAAGACTCAGAGGTCACCGATTGAGCGCTCGGTGATGTTGCATACTATGCTCGTTCAGAAGTCTCAGAGTCACGGCCGTGCGCCCTGCCTCCGGACTTCCGAACTCTCTTCTGTGCCTTGTCTCGGTTTGCGAACCAAACTCGGTTTTCTCTGTTTTCTTTCCTGAGGGGAGGGAGAGGTCCCATAGACCGTCTCTCAGTGGCCGTGGGCTACTTTTCGTGGCCGTAGGCCATTTTGCCCATTTCGGAGCCCGGTTCCCGGTTTTCGGAGCCGTCAGGCCGTGTGCCTCGGTTCGGGACCACCCAACCATCTCCGATTCCTCCGGTTCTTGGCATGCATCTCATTTACTCCCTTTCGAGGGACACTGGGGTCTTAGATACCCACTTCGTGGCCAAACACCACTTTCGGTGCTTAACGGCCGGTTTTCGGGCCCCGAACCTCGCGGTTTGGCCCCCGAGCATTCATTTCGCATCGGTTTCCGTTCATTTTTGGCAGGTACCTCTGTTTTATCATAACGAGGGACACTGGGGTCTTAGATACCCACTTCCAAACACAACCACTTTCGGTGCTTAACGGCCGGTTTTCGGGCCCCGAACCTCGCGGTTTGGCCCCCGAGCATTCGTTTTGCATCGATTTTTGTTCATTTTTGGCAGGTACCTCTGTTTTATCATTAGGAAGATCACTGGAGGGTGGGAGGCTAGCAATTGTCCAAAAACCTGTTATGCTCTTCCGGCGCCACCCGGCGCCCGTTTTTTCTCTCTCTTCGGGCCAATGTTGACCACCCTAGGGCCATTTTCTTCGAGCCAAAACCACATATTTGTGATGTACACACATGGGAGGACCCTAAAAACCTATGGCCGGCCAGTAATTTCTCTTTGAACCTTTTGAACCCCTCTTTGAATTGGCCTATTCTCTCTCATGTTTCAGAGTTTGTCAAATTTGAACCACAGGGCCTTGTTGTACACACCTGGGAGGACACCATCATCTGGGTGGCCGGCCATTAATTCAAGAGTTCATTTTTGCCCCCTAGCTGGCCGGCCATGGGGGGTGGCCGGCCGGCCACCTCCAGAAAAAGCACTTGGCTGGCCACACTCCCCAGTGCATACTTTACAGCTGTATAGCTGTTTCTCCCAAAATATCTTTGGCATCCGGGGATATTTTGGAGGGAAAGCTTGGGTGCATTGCCCTCCCCTTTTACCCCCTCCTTTTGTCCATATAAGGGGCCTCCCAACTCAGTCCTTAGGGTTAGAAAAATTTTGTTCAAGCATATCTCTCTCTATCTCTCTCAAACTCTCAAGTTTTGGTCTCATTTGTTCATAAACACCAAGCACTACCATCACCAATCCATTTTCACCAGCAAAGGAAGGTTTTTTCAGTGGTTAAGAAGCAACAAACTCAAGCAAGAAGCAACCAAGTGTAGTCTTCAAGGGTAAGTCACTATTTCTCTTTTCTAGCACTTTTTTGTATCATTTCTACCCTACTTGCTCACTGTTTTGAGCTCCGACCAATACTGAAAGTGGTCCTCTTTGAGCTATTATTGAGTTTTTTTAAGGGCTCAACTCTGTTTGAGCCCTCTATCTTGCACTTCTTTCAATATCCTCTTATATGCCTTTATTTTGCATTGAATATTTGGCCTATGTGTGATCTGAATTGGAGCATCTCATGAACTGATATTGTGCTTATTTTGAGCCCCTCTTCAACATTGAAGAAGGGCTCAACCTTGTTTTCATGCTCCATATGCAAGTTGCTTTGAATCCATGTTTTACCCTTGTTTTTGGCATGAAATATTTGGCCTATGAGTGATCTGTTTTCGAGCATGAGGTAAACTTTTAGTGGGCCTATTTTGAGCCCCTCTTCAACATTGAAGAAGGGCTCAACCCTGTTTGGCCTCTCTATCATGCACTTGCTTCATAATTCCTTCAAATTACCGTAAACTTGCATGATTTATTTGACCTACATGCAGTCTGTTTTGGAACATGTCATGAACTGTGAGTGAGCTTATTTTGTGCCCTCTACAATATTGTAGAAGGGATCAACTTTGTTGGGGTCTCCATGTTATACTTGCTTTATATCTCTCTTTGACCCCATTTTGCATGCTTTTTAAGCTTATCTAGCTTCTGTTTTCGGCCATCATCAGTACTGAAATATCCATATTTTGGCCTTCTTGTCATATCTCATTGAGGGTCTTTTCTGGTTTGATGAATGTTTGGGGTACTTCATGTTATAGCCTCATATATCCTCATTCTTGCATAGCATTTTTACCATGTTTTCATACTGAGTTGGGGGATGTCATCTACTGAAAATGTGCATATTTTTAGTCCCTCATCAGTGTTGTAGAAGGGTACTTTTCATTTTGAGCATCGCATACACCACTTGCTTCAATACCCCTCTCTTGGCTCGTATTCTTGCATGCTATTGTTGTCCTATCTATGCTCATTATTTCGCCATGATTTGTACTGTAAATAATGCTATTTTGGGGCTGCCTTGCTACTGTTTTTCATTCCATGTACCAATTATGCATGTTTAGTATGGCTGTAGGCCATTCCGGGTGCTTATTATCGCATTTCGGGACCATTCCGGGCATTCGGTGTCATTTCCCCGCCTTTCGGGACTGTTTTGCATCATTTGTAAGTGCTGAAATTTCATTTGCATGTTTGCATATCATTTCCATGTCATTTTGCATTCCGTATGCATCGCCTCGGTTTGCGCGCCCGTGGGCACGCATTTCGAGGCGCCTCATTTTTATCCGATGGCCTCTCATGTGAGTGTGGCTGAGGCCCTCTCATGTTAGTATAAGTCCATTTCGCATTTCGTATGTCATTTCATGCTTTAAGGCATCGCCTCGGTTTGCGCGCCCGTGGGCACGCATTTCGAGGCACTTCATTTTTATCCGACGGCCTCCCGTATGAGAGTGGCTGAGGTCCTCTCATGTTGGTATAAGTCCATTTTACATTCCGTATGCCATTTTCGCATCATTGCATTCCGTGTGCCATTTTCTCGGTTTGCGTGCCCGCGGGCACGCACTTCGAGACATCTCATTTTAGTCTCATTGCATATCATTTCCATGTCATTTTATGCCTTACGGCCATTGCCTCGGTCTGTGCACCCGTGTGCACGCATTTCAAGGCACCTCTTTTTTATCCGCCGGCCTCTTATGTGAGTGTGGCTGAGGTCCACTCGTGTTAGTGTAAGTCCAATTGCATTGTGTATGCCATTTTATGCCTTAGGATCATCGCCTCGGTTTGCGCGCCCGCTGTGCACGCATTTCGAGGCATCTTTTTTCATAGCATTGTGCATGCTAGGATTATATCTTAGTTGCATTTCATGCATATCATGCATATTGCATCATGTTCGGGATAGGAGTTAGCCCGGGCACGGGAAACGAGGCACGTTTCGTACTCCGAGTGACGGAACGGGTCTCAATTCCCAAGTCACCGACACTCCGGATTATCCATGATGGAGTTAGGTTTTGTTGTAGCATTCATCTGCATTGCACCCTATATTGAGTTGTGCAATCCGACTCTTCGGCCATCATGCATCGATATGCGTGATTGGTGGCACGAGGATCGAGACATGCATATATTTGTGAAATACATTGCTATGCCCTTTTCCTGCTCTCTTGTTGCAGCAAAATGAGGAATCAGCAACTTTTCGGAGTCTGGCGTGCATTTCGAGAAACATTGCAAACAGAGGCTAAATTGGGCATCCCAGTGGATTTCTGCGCAAAAGCAGTCCAGCATACATTATTCATCAGAAGCGAGGCAGCCCCTGGCTTGCATGCCAGTTTAAAGCTTTCTTAGTTAATTTGTTAATTAATTAGGAATCTGTATCTATTCGGACTGTATTATTCTTTTATTTCGGACTGTATTATTATTTATTCGGACCCTCTGCGCGAGGGCAAACTGTAATAAGTGTGGGTGAGTGTGATGTATGTCTTCCAACCCCCATTTCTTTCTTCCCTTTTATTTACCCGCTTACGATGGTTAGATATAGGGCATATTTCAATTAGCATACAGTATGACAGCATGTTTGCATCATTCATCTGTTTTGCACGCACCGGGCTCGGCGCATCATACAAACAAGCATTTGTATTTCAATTCCAAATTGAATACGTGTTAGTTGTAGCATTTCATATGCCATTTTAGAATAGCCGAGCCTGCTATAGTTGCATTATTGCATGCGTAGCATTAGGCATTTCTGTATAGTTAGGATCATGCATGATTTCTAATTAGCTTTTGTTTTTGGCTTGGAGTACTCGGTGAGTTTTATGCTTTAGCATCCTTGCATGCGTGTGAGTGTTGCCATGAATAGCATGCTTACCATGAGGCTATCTGCTTATGTGATATAACTGCCTTGAATGCCTGTGGGTGGAGGTTGAGTTGCTTGAATTGGGACGATGCGTTGACTGTTTGTTTTAAGCCCACTAGATAGTGGCAAAATCATGTTTTCTAAGCCCACCTGAGGGTGGCAAATCCGCGTCTTAGCCTACCTGCGGGTGGCACCATCAAACCATTTTCAAACAAACAAACATGAAATGTTTTGTTCCAATTCAGGCGGCCCAGTCTATACTTGTTTGCTGCGAGCATCACATAGTAACCTAGGCTAATAATCGGAATAAGAGCATACAATGTTTTCAAAATAGATATCATGGTTAGTAGAGGCCGGTCTTTGACCGGGCGAGCGGGGGTGCTCACGAAGTGACCTTCCCCAATCGTACCCAAGTTCCCGAGCCGAGGCAACTTTGGTGATGACGGACACGTGGCCTTTGGCACCGAGTCAGGGTTTCCTAAATTTCCCAAAAATAAAATATTTAGGTGGCGACTCTGTATCTGGCAAAGCAGTCCATGTTTGGCACTTCTTTCAAAAAATCTGTTTTCCAAAACGATTTGCCGGATTTGGACTCTTTGGTTCAAGATTAAGAACCGTGACACAAATCGAGTCCGAGCTGTAGCGAGGTCCCCCGCGGGCTTGTCTACAGTTTCTGGCGACTCTGCTGGGGATTTAGAGAACTTGACTCGAACTCATGATATCTAGTTTTGACTACACTTGTGTGTTTCTTTGCATTGCATTTGCATTGGTGCGCCTAGGACACCGTGTTTGCCATATGCCATTCCCGAACGATTTGCCGGAGGCTTGTCTTGTCAAGGCATGTCCATAAGGCTGATCGGCTCTGGGCTCTGACAGCATGGGAACACAAACCCCGGTTTTACCGGGGCACCCTTTTTTGACCATTCGACCTAGTGCATATTCGGATCCATAGTGACCATTCCAAACTAGGACAGGTTGCTTACCCGTTTATAGGTTGTTTGAAACCGCTGCGTGCGTAGTGAAACCCTAGTTCCTGACAAAATAGGACAGGGAAACCCTACCCCCAAATAGGGGTGTTTTGGCTCTCACTTATCTGTTATGTGCTTTAGAGTGCGTCTCTACAGGAATGCATGTATCAGTCTATAAGTTTGGGCATCAGGCCTGCGGGCATCGTTCGGGCTGCGGCATCAGTCAGTATCTGAGAATCAGTTGTCTGCGGATATCCGATTCAGTTTTGGGGAACAGTGAAATGGGAACAGTAATCAGTGTTGAGGACAGTGTATTTCCAGCTTATCAAACTGCGTGTTGTATGCCCGACTTGTTTGTTGTGTGTATTTAAATTAAGGCTGTTATGCTGCCCGTTTTTCTGGTTATTTATTTCCTTTTTGCTTTATTATCTTTTTGCTAGGGCAGTTTTTTAGCACGATTGCTTCCGAACCAGTAGATACTCCCCAAGCACTCTGGACACGAGGTCGCCGACTCAACCGATCCGAGGATCTCGTTGACGGACATCCAGTGTCACTCTCTGTTCCACTCTCTACCAGTTGCCAGAAGAAGGCCAAGGAGGCGTAGTGTGTCAGAGCAGGGATTACCGGGACAGAGGGCTACTTTGACAGTGAACAGCCAGGCTGAGATTTCTGTGTCTGCCATAGAAGTACATTTACCGGGCATCCAGATGGAACAGCAGAATACATCAGTGGTAGAGGCGATGATGCGCCAGATGCAAGAAAGCATGAGGCAGATGCAAGAGGATTCCATCCGCCAAGCGGAATTTTCTAAACAACAAGCCGCAGTCATGGCCCAACAGGCCGAGCTGATTACTAGGTTGCAACAGCAGAATGCAGCCTCTGCTTCACATCAGGTTCCTCCTCCACCAGCGGCTCCGCTGCCCGAGCAGGCACCTATGGGTCAGAATACCTTGCCGAATCCTCCGAACCCTCAGAATACCCTACCAAACCCTCAGAATACCCTCCCCAACACCCAAAACACCCTACCCAATGCCCAAAATATCCAGGAGGACACCAACATTCCAACGGGGCTGGCTCCGCCCCCGCTTTTGCCTCAACTGTCCAAGAATCTTACACCCAACCACCCGGACTCTCCATTTGAGTTCGAGATAGATCATACAGCTCTGAAGCTGAGTAAGCTGGAAAAGCTTTTCAAGAAGTCGCAGGGGGTGAAGGCCATCCCAGACATTGAAGATGGGTACACTGATGTGGCTGTAACATTGCCAGACAGATTTAAGATGCCGCAGATCGACCGTTTTGATGGGTCCGGGGATCCTATGGTCCATCTCCGCCTATTTTCAGACATCTTGAGGCCAATGGGCCTAACCCGACCGCAGAAGCTTTCTTTGTTCGGCAGAACTTTGTCGGGGGTGGCGGCCATCTGGTACGCCAAGTTAGAAGATGATGTGAAGAGAAATTGGGATGAGATGGCTGAAGCCTTCGTTGCGCAGTACTCGTATAATACACAGATCGAGATTACAACACGTGATCTCGAAACGACGAGGCAAGAACCCAAGGAGTCTTTCTCCGATTTTGTAACTCGGTGGAGAGCAAAGGCATCGATGATGACCTTGAGGCCAACAGATAAAGATCAAATCCGGATGATTGTGCGCAATCTCCAACCGAAGTTAATGCAGAAGATGATTGTACTCCCCTTTCCAACTTTCTCAGATCTACATGAAATGGGGGTACAGATCGAAGATGCGATGAAGCAAGGTTTGATTGACCAGGACCGGGAGCAGCCCCGAAGGACATTCAACCGCAATAACAACGCAGGCCCGAGTGGCGCTGCAAATACAAGGACTTCTGAGGTCGGTATGGTCACCACCACTCCCCCTTCCCAATCAAGGCCCGCAACGGCCACACCCTTTTCCAATACCTCCGAGAGCAGTAACCAAGCCTCGAGATTTCAGCCCCGGGGCCAAAGAACCTTCGCTCCACTATACATGCCTTTGTCCAAGGCTCTCGGGGTGTTAATCAGAAAGAAGCATCTGACACCTTTAGAGCCGAGGCCATTACCAAATCCACTCCCTCCCTCTCATGACCCAGCAAAGTACTGTGCGTACCACCAACAGCACGGTCACGACACCGACCGTTGCTACAGATTGCGTCATGAGATCCAAGATCTTATCGACAAGCAGGTGATCGCACCTCCTGAAAAACCCAACGTCACAACAAATCCCCTCCCACCACACAACCAAGCCCCTCCTCCCAAAAGAGTCAACCTCATCCAAACTGGGGTCGTGTCCTACGATCCTAGTATCTATATTACTCCCTCTCACCTACCCAAGCCAGAGGTGATCCTTCCTGATTGCACTGACTTGTGCATGTTGGACACCTTCACAACCCAATCTAAGCCAGTGGTGGTGACCACCGAAGATGGAACGGGGCAGGTTTCAGAGGAGAGCAGAATTGTCGAGTCTGGGATGGAACAGCCTGGGAACCTTGCTGGAGGAGCCTATGATCCAAGCGAGTACATCTTATCAGTGGGCCAGTCCAAGCTGAGTGTGGGGCTGCCAGAAAAAGTTGAGCTGTGTATGATTCGGGGGGACAGACTTGAACAAGGGGCAGATGATCTGGCAACAGTGGAAGAGGACTTTGCCAACTTCCAGTTCTTCAACGACCAAGAATCAGCGGATGCTGCAATCAACTGGTTCGACTATGAGGAGTCGGCAGAAGTTACTGGGTGGTTAGATGATCAGCCGGACATTGTAGAATTTCAGCAGGGCCCGGCAGGGGCGAGAGTATCGATGATGGCCGGAAGGGCCGAGGGTCAGAATCCACCGCCGGAGAGCGCCGGCGTTAAGAATTTCGCTCAGAATTCGGGGATCGTAAATACAGGGAATATTGAACAACCGGCTGTACTGACGCAGTTGGAACAACAAAGGTTTGACGACTCCGAGAGAATTAGAAAAGCCAAGGCCCATGTGGGGGTCGAAAGTGCCGTGTGCACAGGAACCGAGAATGCTGCGGGCATAAAGACTGAAGGTGCTGCGAGCACGATTATACCGGAGCCGGACAGATGTCTGTCGGCTGCCGATGGAATGTGGTGGGAGGACGATGACTTATGTCTTGCCCACACAGACGAAGACTGGGCAGGTGCTCAACCAGATGATACCTGGTATATTGATGAGATCGCTCATATGACCAGGAGTGGACGGTATTTCAAGCCCCACACCTTGACCAACCTGAGGCATCTGGAAAGATAAAGAAGCA
>JAPPVO010002476.1:0-13586 GCA_030407325.1 Camellia japonica | reverse complement strand
AAATTAAAATTCATCACCCATAACTTTGTCTTATAAATCCGCCAATTAGAGAAGATTTATAATAAATATTTAACTATACATAGATGATACATACACCAATATGAGTAAGAGAGATAAAAATATAAATTAAAAATAACTTAAAATGCATTGCGAAACAAATCTTGTAGAATCATCATGTACCCAATAGTGGGCTTGCATTGCTAAGTTTTGTCAAGGGGTTACTCCAACTATGTTAATCTTTTGAATATGAAAGAAAGATTAACCATACATATATTACACATTAATATGAGTAAGAAAAATACCTGAAATGCACTGCGACACAAATCTTATAGGATCATCGTGTAGCCAATAGTGGACTTGCATTGCCAAGGGTTATTCCAACTATGTTAACTTCCATGAATATCTAACCAACAAAATACTAAAGTGAACAATGGAAATATGTAAAAAATGTCACAACATGACCGATTTGCCTTCTTTCACCCTCAAATAGCAAAGGCCATGACATGAAAGATTGATTATTATTAACAACGTATAACTTTATCATTGTAGTCTCGTTTGCCTGTGTCAACAAAATGGAAAAAAATAATAATAATAATAATCATTTACAATGTGTTTAGTTGGGAGATTTGAACAGAAATTTGAAAAGAAAAAAAGAAAAGGTAGGTGAAATATGAATAAAATATGTTTGTATTTTATCTAGTTTCACACACCTTTTTCATTTTTCTTTCTAAATTTATTCTCAAATCTCTCAATCAAACACAGTATTAGAGCATCAATTTTCTCGTTTGGCTTATGTTGCAACATTATCCAATATCAAGTTGATATTGCTATGCAAGTTCAAATTAGAGATAAAGATAAAATATAATATGTAAAATTTTAAAATAGTAAGATTTATTTAGCTGTGATTTTTTTATTTTTTTATTTTGAGAAGGGATTTGATAAATCATGAATGTCTAATGGATAATGATTGTTTTAACTAAATTTTAAGTTTTCAATTTCAGATTTTATTATCTTTTAAATTTGAAATTTATAAAGCAATATTTTTTTTTAATTATAAAAATAAGAAATTTAGTTTTGTGGGAGCCCAAAAATTACTAGCTTATTGGGAGTGACCCAAACAAGTCCTAACAATGGGCCTAACCCAAACAAGGAAGCCCATTAAACAAATATCACACCCCTATCTGTAAAAGAGAGACATGTAACGTGCCGAAAATATTACAATAAACCAAGAGTAATGATTAATGAAATAACATCATAATCCGAGAAATAAAGTCCTTCTATTCATATACTTCAAGTATGCATTTATACATTCATAAGCCCTAACCTTGAATCTATAACATGTGTTATGAGCAAAAGACATGAAATGAGAGTTAAACCGATATAACAATGCCCTGTTGGCTATATCTTTTCAAGACGGTGCTTGATTACAACAAAAGTGAGTTTAAACTTAATACATATAAAGCCCTAGGTTTGTACAAAATAAATACAACCATAACAAAAATAAAAGCTCCAAGTCCTCTCAAGCTATTGCCTTGGCAGAGGCATGCCATCAATACTTGAAAATAGTTTTCTACATAGGTTGAGCCAAAGCCCAATAAAGATATTCTAACACAGTGTATGAATCTTAACAAAGTTATAAGGTGAAATGCATATGCAATGCTCACGCCCAAAAACGCTTTATATCTCTTTTCAAAAACAATGTAATGCTAGGTTATATCACAATTCATGAAATTCACTTTCTTTACAATAGAAAACAGGGCAGTGGATACAACACTGGGAATCTCTAGGATGTATCTGCAAGTAGGCTACAAGCACTACCAATTGCCATTTTTACCGGCACTAACCGGAAGACTCGACACCTATCCGTGCGGGTTTCTGTACTTTCACCAAGGATACACAGGCCAACATAATACTACAACTACATTCCTATCCAAATTCACCAAGGTAGTCACCCATTTTTCTCAAAACAATAACCATTTTCAATGTGTTAAATATGTTACAATGTTCAATGAAATGGATGGGAAATTAGTTTTAATTCACCTAATTCTCATATAATTTCTATAACAATCATAGATATCCTCTACCAATAGCTCAAAATAGATATTTCTAAACAGATAATTAATTCTCAACACAGATATAATTCCCAATATTTTCAAATAAGAGTAATAATTCATATCTAACTCCACCATCATCATCACCATTGTTCCAATTCCATAAAAACAACATCAATTTCATTTCCTCTTAACAACCATCAAATGTTCTCAATTTTGGGCAAAACTCCCTTTCTTTAAAAATCATCTCCCAAAGATAAAATCCATCATTTATCACAACCCAACCATTTATACAAGCCACAATCATATACAATAACTCATTTTGAAAACCCCTCTCTTTTGAATTTTTAAATCAAAACCCTAGATTTTTGTTTAAAAATTTCCAAATCACAACATAGCTTAGAAAATCAAATAACTAAGTTAAAAACCATACAAAGTGTCAAAGTAATCCCTACCTCAAAGAAGAAGACTCAAAGGAAAGGTGGGTAGAACTTAATGGAGTCGAAAACACGAACTTTTCCGATTAAAACGAAGCCTTCGACGTGCTCTCTTTTTTTTTTTTTTTATCAAAGGGACAAGGGTGTAGAGATTGATGGATCAATGTGTATTTGGAGTTTAGAGATGGTTTCTAGAGAGGGAGAGAGTGTAGATTTGAGATTTAGAGAGAGAGAGAGAGAGAGAGAGAGAGAGAGAGGTGAAAAAATGATCCGAGAAGTGACTTTTACAACCTGATATACGCGTAGACCGCTCCAGCGCAGGAATGGTCACTCAAGCGACCAGACACAACAAGTGAGATCGCTCGAGCAAACAAAATGACCGCTTGAGTGAAGAACACCACCGTCCCAATACTTTTACAGGCCTGCAAAAGTACTGTGAGTTCGAAAAGACCGCTAGAGTGTAAGAAGGATCGCTCGAGTGCAAGAAACACTGTTCGAGTGAAGAATGCCATACTCCTAGTAGTTTTGTAGACCTGCAAAAGTATTGGAAGTCCTCAAAGTTCACTCGAGCACAAAAATGTTCGCTTGAGTGAACAAGCAAAAATCTGGGCAATACAGTTTTGAAATGACTAACTCCTAACCTATTTCGAACTCAACCAAAACTCCCAATAGCCAAACCCAACAAACAATAAGATAAAAGAAGTTGAACAACCAATAAGACAAGGAGATTCCAGATCCAAAACAATAAATGGGCCGGGTCCAAACTAGAGTCGTTATAAGACACCCCATGAAGTATATGGGGCCTCATATCTGCACTAGATAGCACTAACACACACTCTTCAGTTCTTCATCTTCTCTCTTTAACTCTAGTGACTAACTTTATCATCGGAGTGTCTTCTGCCGGCAATCCTGGTTGGATGGTGCCGACTATGTTCATCCTTGTAGATCTACAAGGGTCAAGCTCATTTCTTTGTTGGATCTCTTCAACAATTCATATGAGAGGATTTTCTTGGTCTCACAAGTTTGAGAATTTGGAACTCCCATTTATCATCCTTAAAAACTCACCATGGTATAATTTATAAATATGTATTACATTAATATGATGTTTTAAATACTTGTAAAAAAAAAAAAAACTATCACTTATTTAGCATATAACCCATGCTATGAATTGGAAAACACAATCCGTTATCTATAAATGAAGAGAGAATTCTATTATACACACCCCTGTGCTATATGAACCCTTAGTTACACAATTTTCTTCTTTAGTTATTATAGCGATCCGAGTTTAGGCTCGACCCGTTTATTGCTTTTGAATCCAAAAAACCATATTCGTAGTGGTCAACATTCCCCCTTCTCCTGTTGGATTTTGGTTTGAGGGTCAACAATATCCTTGGTGGTGTCGACACTGCCTTCTTTTCCTTGTTTTGATCAGCTCCTGGGGTTTGACACCAGCCTTGGTGGTGTCGACACCCACTTGTTGTAGTGCTCTTGGTATAGTTACTGAAATTTGGGGTCAACACCAGTCTGGGAGGTGACGACCTTGTCTTGTTGCTCAATCTTGCTAATTGCTACTGAATATAGGGTCGACACCACGAGTTCTTCTGGTCGACCCTCTCCAAGCTATTTTCTTTTGGGTTGCATTATGAAATATAGGGTTGACACCACTGTCTCCTAGGGTCGACCCTCGTCTGCTGCAAAACATTAGTGCCTCAGTTTTTCTTCTTTAGGGTCAACACCACTGTCTCGAGGGTCGACCCCTCTGAGTCTTTTTACAGATTTTGTTCAACTTGGGCCCTACTTTTGGAGGATTTTTGACTTGTTCCTTTCATTTGACTTTGGAGCTATTACTATTAATACCTAGTCACTACAAATAGACCCAAAGACATTTCTCTCTCATTAGTTGTTTCTCTTTTTCCCCTATGACCCACGACTCTCTCTCTCTCTCTCTCTCTCTCTCAAAACTCACTTTTCCCACTTAGAATCTTTAGATCTACTCACTTAGAGGTACCTTCTTATCTTAGTCCTTTGAAGGAGATTGTACATTGTCTTAAGGGCTTCCTTTTGATCCTAGTGGCTTGTGGTTTCATTGACGTTGAGTTTTTTTTCGAGTTCTTCTTTTCCACATTCTAGGCTTGAGGTATGGATTCTCCGCACTTCCTTATGGGTTTTAACTTAGTTATTTGTCTTTATAAGGCCACATCGTGAAATAAATGGATTTTTGAACAAATCTTAGGTTTTGGTTCGAAATCAAAAAAAGGGGTTTTCAAATGGTTATTGGGAATGGTTAAGAATAGATATGTATAATGAGATATGATGAAATGATGGGTTTTTATCTTGAAAAATGGTTTATAAAGAAAATGTGGCTTTTGCCCTAGAAATCTTGAATGTTGATAAATGGAATCAAGGTTAAAATTGTGAAATTGGGTTGATGTTGACGAGGATGGTGGAGTTGGGTATGTTTTACCACTCACATCTTGGAATTTGGAAAGTTTTTCTTTATGAAAATTATTTATTGTCTAGATATATCTGCTTTGGGCTATCGGTGGAGGATAGCTATGATTGTTGTAGAAATTACATGAGAACTAAGTGAATTGGAACTATTTTCTCATCCATTTGTATTGGGCATTGTTGCATATTATCACATTGAAAATGTATATTGTTCTGAGAAAAATGGTGAATACTTGGTAAATCAGGGTAGGGGTGTGGTTACAATGTTAAGTTGGCCTGTGTGTCCTTGGTGAAAAACTAGAAATTTGCACAGATAGGTATCGAGCCTTCCGGTTAATACTGGTAAAAATGACAAGTTGATAATACTTGTATAGTCTACTTGCAAATACGTACCTAGAGATTCATAGAGTTGTATTCATAGTCCATTTTTTTTATTTTATTTAAAAGGGAAATGTTACATGAATAGTGATATAAACCTAGCATTGCATGGTGTAACAAGCCCGCGGTGGGACCTCGCTACAGTTCGGACTCGATTTGTTGTCACGGTTCTTAATCTGAACCAAAGAGTCCAAATCCGGCAAATCGTTTTGAGAAAATAGATTTTTTGAAAGAAGTGCCAAACATGGACTGCTTTGCCAGATACAGAGTCGCCACCTAAATATTTTATTTTGGGAAATTTAGGAAACCCTGACTCGTTACCTAAGGCCACGTGTCCGTCATCACCAAAGTTGCCTCGGCTCGGGAACTTGGGTACGATTAGGGAAGGTCACTTCGTGAGCACCCCCGCTCGCCCGATCATAGATCGGCCTCTACTAACCATGATATCTAGTTTTGAAAACGTTATGTGTTCTTATTCCGGTTATTAGCCTAGATTTACTATGTGATGCACACAGCATACAAGTATAGACCGGGTCGCCTGAATTGGAACAAAACATTTCATGTTTGTTTTTGAAAGATGGTTTGCTACCCGCAGGTAGGCTTAAAATGCAGATTTTGCCACCCTCAGGTGGGCTTAGAAAATATGGTTTTGCCACTATCTAGTGGGCTTAAAACTCACAGTCAATGATTTGTTCCAATCCAAACAACCCAACCTTCACCCACAGGCATTCAGGCAGATATATCATATAAGCAAATAGCCTCATGGTAAGCATGCTATCATGGCAGTCACTCACACACATGCAAGGATGCTAAAGCATAAAACTTACCGAGTACTCCAAGCCAAAACAGAAACTGATTAGAAATCCATGCATGATCCTAATTATACAGAAGTGCCTAATGCAACACATGCAATAATGCAACTATAGCAGGCTCGGCTATTCTAAAGATGGCATATGATGATGCTACAGCTAACATGTATTCAACTTGGAATTGAAATACAAATGCAGTTAGTATGATGCGCCGAGCCCGGTGTATGCAAAACAGATGAATGAATGCAAACATGCTATCATACTGTATGCTAATTGAAAAATGCCCTAATCTAACCATCATAAGCTGGTAAATAAAAGGGAAGAAAGACGTGGGGTTGGAAGACATACATCACACTCACGCACACTTATTACAATTATGCCCTCGCACAGAGGGTCCGAATAAATAATATACAGTCCCGAATAGTACAGTCCAAATAAATAATACAGTCCAAATATGTACAAAAATCCTAATTAATTACCAAATTAACTAAGAAAACAATAAATTGGCATGCAAGCCAGGGACTGCCTTGACTCTTCTTCAGATGATGAATGATGCATATCCGGGTTGCCTTTGCGCGGAAATCCACTGTGATGCCCCAATTAGCCTCTGTTTTGCAATAATTTTTGGAAAGCGCGCCAAGCCCCGGAAGACTGCTGATTTTGATTTGCTGCAACAGAGAGCAGGAAAGGGGCATGGCAATGTATTTTCACATATGTATGCACACCTCGATCCTCGTGCCACCAATCACGCATCTCAATGCATGATGGCCGAGGAGTCGAATTGCACGACTCAATATGAAATGAATGCACATGAAAACACAACAAAACCTAAACTCCATCATGGGTAATCCGGAGTGTCAGCGACTGGGGAATTGAGACACGTTCCGTCACTCGAAGTACGAAACGTACCTCGTTTCTCGTGCTCGGGCTAACTCCTATCCCAAGCACAATGCAATATGCATGACATGCATGAATGCAACTAAGATATAACCTAACATGCACAATGCTATGAAATGGCATACACGATGCACGAGATAACATGGCATACACAATGCGCTAACATACAACCTAGCATACACAATGCTATGAAATGAAATGGCATACACAATGCATAATGGACTTACACCAACATGAGTGGACCTCAGTCACACTCACATAGGAGGCCACTAGATGAAAATGAGACACTCGAAATGCGTGCACGCATGCACGCAAACCGATGACCGAACTTAAGGCACGGAATGCCACTCTAACAAGACATGACAAGGCATGGAATATGGCATACTAGCATGCAAATTTCAGTGGCAAAAAGTGATGCGAAACAGCCCCGAAGCATGGCAAAATAGCACCCGATGCATGAAATGAATCCCCAAACATGAAATTAGGTACATGGAATGACCTATGGCTATGCAATGCATGCATTATTTGAATATAAAGTGTGAAGACAGAATCAAGAAAGCCCAAAAACAAGCATATTTACAGTTTTAAGCAAGGCCAAACAGTGAACACAAATGGGGCTAAATCAATATACAAAAATGGCCCCGAAAGAGAGATAATGAAGCAAGTGGCAGCTTCTGGCCACAAAAAGAGAATGGCCCTTCTACAATATTGAAGAGGGGCCCAAAATATGGTATTTTACAGTTGATGACCAGACCCAAAACAATGCACAAGCATGCTTAAAATACTATGCAAAATAAGGCCTAAAAAAGAGGTTTAAACACAAAGTACAAAAAGTATGCCTCAAACAGTAAAAGACCCTTAATGAAACATGAAGAGGGGGTCAAAATAAGGCCATCTATAGTTCGGACCAGAGCCCAAAAACAGAAGCACAAGAGGCTAACAAATCATGCAAAAATAAGGCCAAAAGAGGGATATAAAGGCAAGTGGAAAATGGAAGCCTCAAACAGTGATGAGCCCTTCAACAATGTTGAATAAGGGCTCAAAATAAGCCACTTTATAGTTTATGACAGAGCTCAAAACAGTTTATACATAGGCCAAAAATACTACACAAGAAATAGGCATACAAGAGAGGCAAAGAGGCAAGTGGTACCTAGGGACCTTAAACAGGGAAGGACCCTTAAACAAACATGAAAAAGAGCTTAAAATATGATTTTTTACAGTTAGGGTCGGAGCCCAAAAATGCAAGCAAGAATGACTTATATATTGAGCAAAATAAGGCCAAAAAGAGGATAAATGTGCTTACCCTTGTAGACCAATTCTTTGACAGCCTCTTGGCTTGAGAAAAGATGCCTCCTAAGCTCTGAAAAGATCCTCCAAGCTGCTGGAATGGAGTGGTGGTGTGGTGCTAGGTGGTGGTGTAGAAATGGTGTAGGGTTTGGGAGGTTTTGATGGTTAGAATATAGAAAGAGAGAGATATAGTGTAGGAGGCTCAAACCAATATTTCCAACCCTCCAAATGAGAGCTGGAGGGCCTGGATATATAGGCAAAAGAGGGGGGAGAAAAGGGGGGGAAATGAATTCAAATTTCCCCCCAAAACTGCAGCCCCCCGGATACACAATCTGGGGGGAAACAAAATGTATATTTGTAATGTGCCATCAGAGAGGATCATGGCCGGCCCCTTATCTATGTTGCAGGTGGCCGGCCGGCCCTTCCCATGGTCGGCCGGCCAAGGGTCAAAAAGGTCAAGAAGGATTAATGGTCGGCCATGCCAAAAAGAGGGCCTCCCATGTGTGCTCAACATAGATATGTGGTCAAAAACTGGAGACAGTGAACCAGGAGAGAGAAAAGGCCACTTTTAGAAGGGGTTCAAAAGGGTCAATGACAATTACTGGCCGGCCATGTGATATTGGTGGCCTCCCAAGTGTCTACAACACAAATATGTGGTTTAGGGCAAGAAAAAGTGGCCTTAGGGTGGTCAACATTGGCTTCCGAGTGAGAAAAACGGGCGACGGAGGGCGATGTAGGAATAAAACTGGTTGTCAGAACAATTACTGGCCTCCCACCCTTCTACGACCTTTCTAACAATGAAACAGAGGTCCCTGCCAAAAATGAGCCAAAACCGATGCAAAATGAAGGTTCGGGGGTTGAAACGCGCAGCCCGAGGCCCCGAAAATTGACTGTTAGGCACCGGAAGTGGTGTTCGACCATGAAGTCGGTCTCTCGGACCACAGTGTCCCTCAAAAGGGAGTAAATAAGATGCATGCCAAAAATCGGAGCAAATGGAGGTGGTTAAGCGGTCTCGAACCGAGGCACACGGCCAACGGCTCCGAAAAACCGGAAACCGGACTCCAAACGGGCAAAATGGCCTATGACCACGAAACGTAGCCTGCGGCCACTGAGAGATGATCTACGAGACCTCTGCCTCCCTTCTGGAAGAGAAACAGAGAAAACCGAGCCTGGTTCGCAAACCGAAGCAAAGCATGAAAGAGTCCGGAAGTCCGGAGGCAAGGCTCGCAGCCGAGACTCTGAAACCTCTGAACGAGCACGATATGCAACATCACCAAGCGCTCAATCGGTGACGTCTGAGTCTTAAGGTCGATCAAAAATGGGGTGTCTACAGTTGCCCCTCTTTGACAGAACTCAAAAGTATAAATGACGGGAGTGAATGTCAAAGCCCAGAGACGACCCATTTTTGACAAGCCCGAAGACCTAGACAAACAGGTGAGATAAACAGAGATGTGCCCGCAGGCAGGGGGCAAAATGCAAAACGGTATGCACAAGGCCAGATGTGACTTGATGATCATACAAATGCAGCAAGCTGTAATGAAGCAAGTATTTGCAAATAGATGCAACAGTTTTAAGCAAGAATGCAAAGCAACAACCACATTTCATGCAGCTAGGAATGCAGAGAATTATTCAATTCTCGTCGCGTCTCACACGGAGAAGATACGATACCTGCGCGATTCGTCTGGTCGCACCAGCTTCAAATGAGCCGTACATACAATATCGTGCCTGCAAAAGAAAGAAACTCAATAAGCACAACATATCTAACAACATATGTTCAATGTGATATCGAATGCAAACAATCGCGGTGTCGATGGAAAAGTGTATCACAATGCAGGAAGAAACGCGCATGACAACGCGAGTTTAAGCGCGGAGGCTTGGTGATATCAAAGAGACGTGCACAACAATGCAAGTATGTGCATGAGAATGCAAGTTATGTGCGTGATAATGCAGAACAAGCGTAAACAAGGATGCACGTTTGTCACAAAACCACGACCAAGGGAGTGCGCGTTCCGGCGAGGGTGACTCGATCGCGGCCTCCAGTTCACCTCCCGGAGAGGTTACCATATGTTCAAAAAGAATGCATCTCACTTTTGATGAGTAATGATGAGACACGCATTAGGAGTTGAAGCTGAAGTTCCGGCGGAACGTTTTCGCGACAGAAAGTGCACTTCTCTCGTACTTTTTCAGGTCCCGGGGACTCCAATCCTCCTCAAAATTTGCAGAGAGCTTGGTGGGCACCTTGGGAACACCACCGGCCAGTTTTCTTTCCCAGGGGAGGCCACCGGCCAATTTTTGAAAAGGGATTGGCCGACCTGCCAGAAAAGGTGGCCGGCCGGCCACATTGTCAAATCCGCGGGCATTTTGGTCTTTTCATCCTCTTTTCTTTAAATCCACTCATCCAAACACTTTGTGCTCATAAGTGCAGCTCAGAAATCATCTCCTCTAGCTTCCCAAACCATTTCCTCCCTCAGATCTGTGCTCTATACGCGTTTTCCAACGTCCCACGCAAGTTGTTTTCGCGAAATCTTTCAGTTTTAAGCACTTTGAACCGATTAGATTTTGATTTCGGGGCTTCTTTTCTCATTTTCGCCACTTGAGGTGAGTTTGTCTCAATATTTGGAAGATTTTCTCGGGAGTTGACTTTTGTTGACTTTTCCATTTCCCGAGAGTTGACTTTTGTTGACTTTTTCCAATTTTGGCTCATTTTTGCTCATTTTTTCAGATTTTCTGAAATGGCTGGTCATTTCCCCCACGGTGGAGGTCCTCCGGACGCCGGGGATGATCCTGACATTATGGCTCTGCCCCCGAGGGTTCGACCCTTCATACCCGAGAGGTACAACCCACCGGCACATATCCTTCCGCGAGCTATTTTTTATCACTTCACCGATTTTGACAAGCGAGCGCCCGGGGATCTCCTTCAGCGGGAGCCAGAGTATCACCTCTCTCATGAGGCACGAGAGGTATTTACTTCGTTCTTACCTTTTCTGCAACATATTATGAATTTTTCATGCATTCTGTTTGTATTCTGAACACACGGTTCAATCACTTGAATTTCTGAACACTCAACCCATAAATTGATTGTGAACACACGACACACACTGGTTGAGAATTGAACACACGGCCCAAGCACTGGTTTTCTGAGCACATAGCCCGAACTAGAGGTGAACACGCAACACACATTGATTTAGTAGTTGAACACGCAGCCCAAACACTGATTCCTTGAACACACAACCCAAATTGAAGGTGAACACACAGCACACACTGATTGAGAGTTGAACACGTAGCCCAAACACTGATTTTCTGAACACACAGTCCGAATTGATAGTGAACACGCAGCACACACTGATTGAGAGTTGAACACGCAGCCTAAACACTGATTTTCTGAACACACAGTCCGAATTGAAGGTGAACACACAGCACACACTGATTGAGAGTTGAACACGCAGCCCAAACACTGATTTTCTGAACACACAGTCCGAATTGAAGGTGAACACGCAGCACACACTGATTAAGAGTTGAACACGCAGCCCAAACACTGATTTTCTGAACACACAGTCTGAATTGATGGTGAACACACAACACACACTAATTGAGAGTTGAACACGCAGCCCAAACACTGATTTTCTGAACACACAGTCCGAATTGAAGGTGAACACGCAGCACACACTGATTGAGAGTTGAACACGCAGCCCAAACACTGATTTTCTGAACACACAGTCCGAATTGATGGTGAACACACAACACACTGATTGAGAGTTGAACACGCAGCCCAAACACTGATTTTCTGAACACACAGTCCGAATTGAAGGTGAACACGCAGCACACTGATTGAGAGTTGAACACGCAGCCCAAACACTGATTTTCTGAACACACAGTCCGAATTGAAGGTGAACACGCAGCACACACTGATTGAGAGTTGAACACGCAGCCTAAACACTGATTTTCTGAACACACAGTCCACTTACTTTACTTTGCACACAGCCTATTCATTTTATTTGCACGCAGCTCATTCCTTCCATTTGCACATAGTTTATTCATTTTATGCTAAAATATGTATTCATTCTGAATGCAGGTGACTTCTCGCACCGTGCAAGGATATGGCTCTACTGCGGCGAGAGATTGGTATGCTAAGCTCCCGGAGGCTGTCCGGGATTTAGTTGACTTGGCGGGGTTCGGGCCCTTCTGTACTGGGCTATCTCGTTGTTCTGCTAGGAGGACATTGATGGCCGCCTTGATGGAGAGATGGTGGGACACCACCAACTCCTTCCATTTTTCCGCCACGGGGAACTTGACTATGACCCCGCTTGACTTTGCTGTATTGACTGGCCTTGAGGTGGGAGGTTGGCCCATCCCTTACGACGAGGACATGGGCCAGTGGGAGGCCGCTTGGATATATTTGCTGGGGGCTCGCCCGCTTGTTGATAGATCCTCGGGCAGAGTCCGATACACCTGGTTCTCTTCCCATTTTCGGAGGGTGGAGATGGAGCCCGGGACTCCTGAGGAGGCAGCACAGTATGCCCGTGGTTTTCTGATGTTCCTCTTCGGGACTACTTTGTTTGCCGATAGGGGGAACACTGTTGGGCTTTATCTGTTGAGTGCTTTAGTGGACTTATCACAGGTCAGACGGTATGACTGGGGTGGCGCCGGCTTGGCTACCCTTTATTGCTACATGAGCGCGACCTCCCGCAGACGGGGGGACTTACTTGGCGGCTATTGGAGAGCCTGGGAGGTACTTTCTGCCCTCTTGATTTACATTTCTGCTCTTCATTACTTGTATATTGCATACACGGCGCACTTTACACTCTGTATTTTGCCCTCAGCACTTTGCATTTACATTATGTACTGTTTTCCACAGTTATGGGTCTATGTGTATTTCCCGGTATTAGCCCCGGAGTTGGTGG
Source organism: Camellia japonica (assembly GCA_030407325.1). Lineage (NCBI taxonomy): Eukaryota > Viridiplantae > Streptophyta > Magnoliopsida > Ericales > Theaceae > Camellia > Camellia japonica. The sequence goes on along the minus strand of JAPPVO010002476.1, from coordinate 378 downwards.
TAGAGGGGCCCCTCGTGACCCCGTACTCACTTGTATTCGAGGGCCAGCATCGGCCGAGACCCCGGGAGTCTCTCCTTTATCTACGGCAGTACTTCGGCACGGTGCGGTCGACGGAGGTATTTCAGAACTCTCAGTCCTTCCTGTTTTCATCTTTGATTTGTCTTGTACTTTCCCGATTTCTGATTGATTTATGCATTGGTTATCCGCAGATCACATGGAAACCTTGGACGCCCTTAGGTGAGGGTCTTCGATTCCAGTTTGCCGAAGGGCGGGGTGCCTCCCAGTACAGGATCCTATTCGAAGGGCCGGTTGATAGGGCCTGGCTCCTGGGGGAGCGCTTCTTGCGTTAGGTATGGGGCTATACTTCTTAGGACCCTC
>JAPPVO010002475.1:0-27790 GCA_030407325.1 Camellia japonica | reverse complement strand
GAGGGAATGCTTGGATGCAATTCCCTCCCCTTTTACACCTTTTCTTCCCTATTTGAAGCCATAGCCTCCTCCTTTGTTGAGGTTACAATTTTTGACCTCAAGACTCCATCTTCCAGAACCTCCATTTTCCCCTCCAAAACCCTAAAAGACTTCCAAGTTCCTAGGCAATTCCTTCATCAACCCTTAGCTCCACCATCCCACTACCATTCCAGCAGCAAGGAAGTGTTCTCCAGTGGCTAAGAAGCAACTTTCATCAAGGCAAGAAGAGGCAAAAGACTTGTCTTCAAGGGTAAGTTCCTAAATCCCTTTTTCTTGCATTTTTGAGCCATTTTCTTTACCCTACTTGTGATCTGTTTTGGGCTCTGACCCTTCTGGTTTTATGCTTATTTTGAGCCCCTCTACAACATTGTAGAAGGGTCAACCCTGTTTGGTGTCTCCTTCATACACTTGCTTCAATATCACTCTTTAGGCCATTAATTTGCATGCTTTATTTGCCTTATGAGTGATCTGATTTCGAGACTGATGTAAACTGTTAGTGGGCTTATTTTGAGCCCCTCTTCTGTCATGCACTTCCTTTGAAATGCTTCCATTTTACCGTAAAATTGCATGATTGTTTTGACCTATTTGTGATCTGAGTTGGAGCATGAAACATACTGTTATTGTGCTTATTTTGGGCCCCTCTTCAATATTGAAGAAGGTCTCAACCTGGTTTTCTTACTCTACATATCACTTGCTTTGAATTCTTGTTCCACTCCCATTTTGCATGCATTTTTAAGCTCACCATGCTTCGGATTTCAGCCTTCATCAGGCTTAGAGAGTGCCTTATTTTGGTCCATTATTCATTCTTTGTTAAGGGTCTTAGGCCATTTGATGACTGGTTTTGGTACTTGTTTTGTAATCCTTCAATTTACCGTAAAATTGCATGTTTGTTTAGGCTTGCTTAGCCACTGATTTGAGTATTCATCAGGCTTAAAAAGTGTCTTATAATTGTCTATTCTTCATACTTTGTTAAGGGTTCAAAGTTGTTTGATGCTTGCCTATGGTACCTCATGTTATAGCCCCTTATTGGCTCATTTTTGCATGCCATTTTGAACATATCTACACACTGAATTAGAGGATCTCATCTACTGTAAATATGCATGTTTTTGGCCCCTCTTCAATTTTGTAGAACTGATTTTCTGGTTTGAGCATTGTATATACTACTTGCTTTGTAATTCCTCTCTTTTTCCCCGTTTTTGCAAGCTATTTTTGCCATGCTTGTGGTTGTTATTTAGCCTTGTTTTGTACTGAAAAAATTCCATATTTGGGGCTGCCTTGCTACTGTTTTTGCTGTCATGTATCAATTTTGCATGTTTAGCATAGCCGTAGGCCATTTCGGGTACTTAGAACCACATTTCGGGTTGATTTCATGCATCGGTTGTCATTTCGGGACTGTTTTCCCTTCATTTAGGTGCTGAAATTTGGTTTGCATACTTGCATATCATTTCCCGTGCTATTTCATGCCTTCGGGCCATGCCTCGGTTTGCGTGCCCGTGGGCACGCGCTTCGAGGCACCTCTGTCTTATCCGACGGCCTCCTATGTGAGTGAGCTGAGGCTCTCCATGTTGGTGTAAGCCCATCGTAGCATTCGGTTTTATCCGATTTCTCATTTTATCATCGCCTCGGTATGCGCGCCTGTGGGCACACATTTCGAGGCACTTCAGTTTTATCCGATTTCTCATTTTATCATCGCCTCGGTATGCGCGCCTGTGGCCACACATTTCGAAGCACTTCGGTTTTATCCGATTTGCATTTCACATCATCGCCTCGGTATGCGTGCCTGTGGGCACACATTTCGAGGCACTTCGATTTTATCCGATTTCTCATTTCATCATCGCCTCGGTATGCGCGCCTGTGGGCACACATTTCGAGGCACTTCGGTTTTATCCGATCATTTTATCATCGCCTCGGTATGCGCGCCTGTGGGTACACATTTCGAGGCACTTCGGTTTTATCCGATTTCTCATTCATATCATCGCCTCGGTGTGCGTGCCCGTGGGCACACATTTCGAGGCACTTCGGTTTTATCCGATTTGCATTTCACATCATCGCCTCGGTTTGCGTGCCCGCGTGCACGCTTTTCGAGGCGTCTCATTTTCATCTCATTTTTCATCAGCATTGTGCATGTTAGGGCTGTATCTTAGTTGCATTTCATGCATATCATGCATATTGCATTGCGTTCGGATAGGAGTTAAGCCCGGGCACGGGAACGAGGCACGTTTCGTACGCCGAGTGACGGAACGGGTCTCAACTCCCCAGTCACCGACACTCCGGATAACCCATGATGGAGTTAGGTTTTCATTGTAGCATTCATGCATTCATCCTATAGTGAGTTGTGCAATCCGATTCCTCGGCCATCATGCATCGGTATGCGTGGTTGGTGGCACGAGGATCGAGGCATGCATATATTTGTGAAATACATTGCTATGCCCTTTCCCTGCTCTCTGTTGCAGCAAAATAGAGGATCAGCAACTTTTCAGAGTCGGGCACGCATTTCAAGAAACACTGCGAACAGAGGCTGAATCGGGCATCCCAGTGGATTTCCGCGCAACACAGTCCAGCATACATCATTCATCAGAAGCGAGGCAGCCCCCGGCTTGCAAACCGATTTACAGCTTTCTTAGTTTAATTGCTAATTACTTAGAAATCTGTAATATTCTTTTATTTTCGGACTGTATTATTATTTATTCGGACCCTCTGCGCGAGGGCATAATTGTAATAAGGGTGTGTGAGTGCGATGTATGTCTTCCAACCCCATTTCTTTCTCCCTTTTATTTACCCGCTTACAATGGTTAGATATAGGGCATATTTAAATTAGCATACAGTATGATAGCATGTTGCATCATTCATCTGTTTTGCACGCACCGGGCTCGGCGCATCATACAAACTGCATTCGTACTTCAATTCCAAATTGAATACATGTTAGTTGTAGCATTTCATATGCCATTTTAAAATAGCCGAGCCTGCTATAGTTGCATTATTGCATGCGTTGCATTAGGCATTACAGTATATTTAGGATCCATGCATGATTTCTAATCGGTTCCTGTTTTTTTGGCTTGGAGTACTTGGTGAGTTTTATGCTTTAGCATCCTTGCATGCGTGTGAGTGTTGTCATGATAGCATGCTTACCATGAGGCTATGTGCTTATGTGATATAACTGCCTTGAATGCCTGTGGGTGGAGGTTGAGTTGCTTGGATTGGGACGAATCATTGACTGTTTGTTTTAAGCCCACTAGATAGTGGCAAAATCTTGTTTTCTAAGCCCACCTGAGGGTGGCAAATCCGCGTCTTAGCCTACCTGCGGGTAGCACCATCAAATCATTTTCAAACAAACAAACATGAAATGTTTTGTTCCAATTCAGGCGGCCCAGTCTATACTTATTTGCTGCGAGCATCACATAGTAACCTAGGCTAATAATCGGAATAAGAGCATACAAGGTTTTCAAAATAAGATATCATGGTTAGTAGAGGCCGGTCTTTGACCGGACGAGAGGGGGTGCTCACGATGTGACCTTCCCCAATCGTACCCAAGTTCCCGAGCCAACTTTGGTGATGACGGACACGTGGCCTTTGGCACCGAGTCAGGGTTTCCTAAATTTTCCATTTTAAAAAAATATTTAGGTGGCGACTCTGTTATCTGGCAAAGCAGTCCATGTTTGGCACTTCTTTCAAAAAAAATCTGTTTTCAAAACGATTTGCCGGATTTGGACTCTTTGGTTCAAGATTGAGAACCGTGACTTTTGAGTCCTTGAATTGTAGTGACCCCATTATGAACAGAACGGGACTTAACACCTCCCGGGGCGTTCGGGGACGTCTACACCCTTCATCTCCATACATTTTACATATAAATGTGTGTGGTGTGAAATTAAATCAGCAGCGAGCGAATGAATGCTTCTAGTGACTATTACATGAGTTTATTTCTAATATTTGATTTTGGTTTAAGATGGAATACACAAATTACATATTTGTTGCTTTCTAGATATATATATATATATATATATATAGATAGATAAAATCTGGGTGCAAGTTGACATAAGAGATTGAAATAATTTCTTGTTAATTGCTTATATTTTTGCAATGCAATTGATTCTAGTGTAATGTTCATGTTTGGGTTTTTGGTACGTAGGGTGTGTAAAGTGTGTGCAGAGACAGAGGGAGTAAAGGAGGGACGGGAAGAGGGAAGAAAAGAAGACTAGGTGGTTTGTATATGATGTTAAAAAAGTAAGCAAGGTTTGTGTAATTTTAGAAACCAAGGAAATCTATGTAACTATCCCTTACATTTATGAAAATGGCTTTGGTTTTAATTTGTGATCTTTTTAAAGTTTTGTAGTAGTTTGCCTCATTATTTATGTTTCTTTTTCTATGTTATTATGGACAACTTGTCTTTTTGTCCTCTTTTTTATTCTTTTTTCTGTTTTAATTTGTTTGGGATTTGGTTAATGTGTTATATTATTATTTTTGTTTGGAAGCTTGAAAGAATAGGTTTAGATGATATTGAATCCCCTCTAGTTTTCTTATGTTTTGGTAACAAACAAGACAAATGTCTTCGAAGGATGTCATCCAACGAAAAAACTCAATGGGGTTACTATTCTGGACAAGCCACCCATTGTTACACTCCCACTTCTAGAAGGGATGAAACTATTTAACATTTCAAAATTCATAGATGTTAGTTTTAGGTCAGAGGTGGGATTGTCTACTGTGTCAAACACGTACCAACCGGAGAGTTATATGCATTGAAAAAAATGGTATTTTTAGATAACGAAGCCGAATATTCTAGGATAATATCATAAATGACTTTAGCATCCAAAATGAAACATGAAAACATCATTCATTTCTTAGGAATATGGTGGGGACCAAGGAAGGTTCGTATGCTGTTGGATCTCAAGTATGCCAATTTATCAAGTGTTCATGAGAGTGATAAAAGAGCACTTGAGAGGAATGGAATATCTTTCGTCAAACATGGTTGTCCCGGGATATAAAGCCGCCTAATCTTTTAGTGAGTTCAGATGGCGTATACAGGATTGCAGATATCAGTGTTGGAAAATGCTTGATGGACACTATTTTTGGTTCATCGATGCTTATGACTCTGTAGACGTCCCCAAACATCCCGGGAGGGAATCCCGTTTTGTTCATTGGGCTCATTACAGTTCAGGACTCAATGTCACGGTCCTGTATCTAATCTCAAAGAGTGCAATGCAAGACCGATGAATCATCAAAGAATCCAAATCCGGCAAATCATTTTTGAAAACAGATTTTTTGAAAAAAGTGCCAAACATGGACTACTTTGCCAGATACAGAGTCGCCACCTAAATATTTTGTTTTGGGGTAATTTAGGAAACCCTGACTCGTTGCCTAAGGTAGAGTCCGGTATACCTGGTTTTCCTCACATTTCAGAGGGAGGGAGCTCGAGACTCCCGAGGAGATAGCACAGTACACCCGAGGGTTTTTGATGTTCCTCTTCGGGACCACTCTGTTCGCCGATAGGGGGAACACCGTTGGACTATATCTGTTGAGTGCCCTGGTAGACCTCTCGCAGGTCAGTCAGTATGACTGGGGTAGCGCCGGCTTGGCTACCCTTTATTGCTACATGAGTGCGACCTCCCGCGGATGGAGGAACATAGTTGGCGGCTACTGGAGAGCCTGGGAGGTACTTTCTGCCCTCTTGATTTACATTTCTGCTTTTCATTATCTGTACATTGCACACACGGGACACTTTACATTCTGTACTCACATTCTGCACTCAGCATTCTGTATTCTCTGTACATTGTGTATTCACATTCTGCGCTCAGCATTCTGTATTCTGATGGCTTTTGCCCTGTTTTCCACAGCTATGGGTTTTTGCATACTTCCCGACGCTAGCCCCAGAGCTCGAGGTGGAGGTGCCCCTTATGACCCCGTATTCACTCGTTTTTTAGGGCTAGTATCGGCCGAGACCTCGAGAGACTCTCCCCTACCTACGGCAGTTTTTCGACACCGTGCGGCCGACAGAGGTAATTCGGAACTCTCAGTTCTCCATGTTTTCATCTTTGACTTATCTTGCACATCTACGATTTCTAATCGGCTTATGCATTGGATATCCGCAGATCATATGGCAGCCCTGGGTGCCTTTAGGTGGAGACATCCGATTTCAGTTTACCGGAGGATGGGCCGCCTCTCGGTACAGGATCTTGTTTGAGGGGCCAGCTGGTAGGGCCTGGTTCCTAGGGGACCGCTTCCTGCGCCAGACTATGGGCTTCCCTGAGCAGAGTGTTCCCTCAGCACCTCTAGATGACATGCGATCCGCTGATAGGCTCACTCCTCAGGGTGTCGATAGCGCCATGTTGGGCACCGACGTATTGCTACACTTGGAGGACGGGGAGTACGCGACCTACCGTCACACATACCTGATGCCTCCATTGACGGGTGTCGGTACTCCCGCGAGGAGGTCTGCTGGCATGCCATCCTCGAGTCGCACCCGAGCTAGAGACATTCCTTCGACCAGTAGGGCTGGTACATCTAGAAGTGGGGCTGGACTGGTCCCCCCGATTCCTCCGACTTATCATCACGCCGGATGGCCAGATATCCCGACTGAGTTGACGGGATGGCAATACGGGACTTCCTACTCGATTCCGATACAGCCTCCTATGCCAGATCACCCATACGTCAGAGACCCTGACTCACCACCGGTATGCTTTACAGCTTTGATTTATCACTCAGATATTTGGACATTTATTCATTCACTGATGACTTGCACTTGCATCTGCAACCTACCATGGAGTTTATTGAGGGGTTGCTCGGGTTTGGTGCCCTCGCTTGAGGCATTGTCTTGCGGAGAGAGGCGCAGCTGTCCATCATCGGTGTCCCGGTACTCTTTTGTTTTCTTGCATTTATCATACTTCTGATGACATGCTGAACTTGAACATTTCACTGCATTGATTGACCGACTGTATGCGTAGAGCACATCTGACACACACAACATTCATGTACTATATTTGCATACATCCACTCCATGTAGTTTTTTATCTGTGCATCTGATATACATATTTTGGCTGATGCATTCAAATTGCACTCTTTCTTTTCAGATGCCCCCGCTATATACTGAGCCACAGACTAGGCCATCCAGGCCTTCCCGAGGAGCTGGGCCATCTAGGCCTTCTCGAGGAGCTGGGAGGGGGGAGTCGTCTCACAGATGAGGCGGACGCAGAGCGCATGTCATAGAGGAGGAGTCCAGCGAGGAGGAGGAGGAGTCTGCGCATCCTCAGTTAGAGACATCTGCCGGCAGAGATGATGACTCTGAGTCTGGTTCTGAGGGCAGAGGTGATGCCGAGGAGGATTCCGAGGACAGCAACTCCGATTCAGATGATGGTGCTGGCGGAGATGGTGCATGGACTTCTCAGCCGAAGAGGACGAAGAGGGCCTCTTATTCTTGCACTTGAGCACTGATCCAGATGTTCCAGCTTTATTTGCCTTTTTTACTAGTAGTTGTAGCACATTGTACATTATTAGGCAGTTTTATTTTCTGTAAAACTTGTACCCTTGTTGTAAAATGTTGTTGTAAACAAGTCCGCGAGGGAACTCCGGGTTACAGTTTGGACTCAATCTGTGTCACGGTTCTAAATCTGAACCAAAGAGTCCAAATCCAGCAAATCGTTTTGAGAAAACAGATTTTTGAAAAGAAGTGCCAAACATGGACTGCTTTGCCAGATACAGAGTCGCCACTAAATATTTTTTAATGGGGAAATTTAGGAAACCCTGACTCGGTGCCAAAGGCCACGTGTCCGTCATCACCAAAGTTGTCTTGGCTCGGGAGCTCGAGTACGATTGGGGAAGGTCAGCTATGAGCACCCCCTCTCGCCCGGTCCGAAGACCGGCCTCTACTAACCATGATATCCGATTTTGAAAACGTTATGTGTTCTTATTTCGGTTATTAGCCTAGAATTACTATGTTATGCGCACAGCAAACAAGTATAGACTAGATTGCCTAATTTGGAAACAAGCATTGCATATCCGTTTGTTTTGAAAATGCTTTGGAATTTGCTACTCGCAAGTAGGCTAAAACACGGATTTCAACGAGTTTTTCCAACTCAAACAATCCAACCTTCACCCACAGGCAATCAAGCAGTTATATCACATAAGCAGCTAGCCTCATGGTAATCATGCTATTATGGCAACACTCACACGCATGCGGTATGCTAAAGCATAACAGCTCACCTAGTACTCCAAGCCAAAACAGAAACCAGTTAGTAATCAAATGCATGATCCTAGTTCATGTTAAGTGGCTAATGCGACACAGGCCAAGATGCAATCTAGACGGGCTCGGCTATCCTAAGCATGGCATGTGAAATACACAGGTAGCATGTATTCAATTTGGAATTGAAAATATGATGCAGTTAGTATGATGCGCCGAGCCCGGTGCATGTAAACGAATGTATGGATGCACGCATGCTATCATACTGTTATGCTAATTTAAATATGCCCTAATCTACCATCATAAGCAGGTAAATAAAAGGGAGAAGGAAGTGGAGGTTGGAAGACATACACACTACTCACACACACTTATTACAAATGTGCCCTCACACGGAGGGACCAAAGAATATACAGTCCCAAATAGTACAGTCCAAATACAGAATAAATTATTACAAAAATAATCTAATTATCAAATTAAATCGAATGTAAAAAGAAGGGGGGGCCTCAGCCCTGCCTCGGGATGCGCAAATGATGCATGCTCGATCCGTCTTGCCCGGAAAACCCGCACCATACCACTGCTGCCTCTGTTTTCATTGTCCTGCCTTTCCAAAGACTGCCAAAGTCCCAGAATACCTTCCATGCAAACTGCTTCACACCATCGGCTGGATGAAATGGCCACCGGCCATGTAAAATGTTTGTCGGCTGCTTATGAGGTTGTCGGCCACCAATACATTGCCGGTCGGCACTCTTTACTGCCGGTCGGCAAACAACTCCTGCAGAATCTGGTATTTGACAGCAACAAGGACAGACAGTGTATGGCATGGAATTTTGGGCACATGTAAGCATGGCCATGCTCCCTATCATGTGTTAGACTCAAGAGAGCATGGCCCTTGATCCTTGGGCCATCAATTATGCACCTTGGTACATGATAGCCTAAGAGGTCAAGTTTGCATTTCAATGAATATGCATGCAACACACAAATGAAGACCAAGACCCTATCATGTCAAGGTCAAGGGCCTCGGTGACCGAGAGTTGAGACAAGTTGCATCACTTGTAGTATGAACTCCTCTCAACCCTCAAATTTGGCTTGACACCCCAAGCCAAACAATGCAATGCATGTTATGCAAACATGGCTCAAAATGCAACATGAGATGAAATGCAAGGTATGCCAAATACAATGCAACATATCATGGCAAGTATGCAATACTAGGCATGTAAGATGCAAAATGTAATGCAAACATGGACAATTCATGCAAAGGAACTAGCATGTAACAAGGCTTTGTTAATCAAGCATGCAACAAACATGTGGTAAACATGCAATGGTGGACTTAAACCATAATGGGGCAGACCTTAATCCACCCCAAAACAGTGGCCAAAAGTGCTCAAAATCATGGACAAAATGCTATACAAGCATGCAAGTTTATGAGCCTAAAGCCTAGGCACAAAAGAGGGTACTCCACACCACTAACAAGACCACTCATGGCATGAACCAAGCGACCAAAAACAGATGTTTAGCATGCAAAAAAAAAGGCCATAAAAACACATGATATGGCAGCCCAATACCTTAAACATACAAACATGCACAAGGCCTATTTCAAGGCATAAGAGACCAACATTTCAAAACATGAAATAGATGATAAATAGAGGCATATAGGCATGGCATGTGGACTGAAATAGCATGTTGAATGATTCCAAATCACCTAAATAACCTAACCAATGCATATGCATGGATCACATCCTTAAGGATCACAAGCCACAATGCAAACAACTACATCAAACATGCCACACATGGAAAAATCAGTGGCCAATAGACCTAAAACATGACAATCAGGAGCAAAAGCTTCAATAAGCCAAGCTAAAACATGAGGATATACAAGGCTAAATACATGGCACATTTCTAGGCAAAGTAGAGCATTTCAAAGCAAGTATAAGATGCATGCTAAGGCTACAAATCCAACCAAAACAGAGATATAATTATCATATGAACACCAAATAAGCTCTGAAATGAGGCCAAAAACAAACCAAGTATGCATGCTCCCTTATGAGCCAAAAACAAAGGCAAAAGAGGGACAAAGGGGAGGGGGTGTCCCTCCCCTATACAAGACTTCAAACCACCTTCCTTACCACTAAAAATCCACTGATTTTCAGTGGTGAGAAGACAAAAAACCAAGGCAAACAAAGCCTCAAGAAAAGGTACCAAAGAGGCCAAAATAAGGCCTAAGAGGGTGAGTTTGCACTCAAACCACAAAGTGACCTTAATGAAAGTTCTAAAGCAAGAAAATATAAGATTTTTCATGTTATACACAAGACCAAATCAGTATACAAGGAAGGTAGAAACTTGTTGCAAAATGGGAAACTAAAGTAAAGTGCTCACCCTTGAAGAAACCTTGAAGAACAGATGATCCAGCCACTCTCTATTGATCAAAACCAGTCCAAAAGCTCAAGAATCAAACCTCCAAGTCTCCCAATCTCGAGCTAAGGTGTGATAGTATGTGTGTGAGTGCAAAAGTAAGGTAAAACTACATTTTAAGCCTAAAAAACACACACACAGAAGAGAGAGAGGGAAAATCTAGAGAGAGGAATATATGACAGATATATAGATACAACTCTGGTTTTTTGTTCAAGAATGGCCAACCTTAAACAAAGGGAGAGATATGATGCTTATATAGGCAAAATAAAGCCAAGAAGCTTAGTGGCTAAGCAAAGGAGAAAGGGTCAAGAGGTGCAAAGGGGTCTTGGCTTCTTGGAGAAGCGAAGACAGCTGGCCAAGCTTCTCCAAGAAGCTTGGCCAAAGGGTTCAACCTTCTAGAAGGTTTGGGGGTTAAAATGTGCAAAGGGGTCATCCCCGTGCATGGGGAGTGTGTGGGTGCATTCCAGCCTGGCACAGCTGGCATGCACCATGCTCCAAGGGGTGAAGAAAGGTCGTCGGCCAACCAAATAGGTCACCGGCACAATAAAGTGCCGGTCGGCTAAACATAGTGCCGACCGGCCATTGTTTTTAAGAGACCATGGCGGTGGTACACATATGCAGCCGGTGATGGTAATGGAGGCCAGTGGGGTGTGGGATGGCCAACAAGCCATTCTCTGCCTTCAAGGCAAAAACACAGGTGTTTGGTGCCAAAACCATACACGAAGCAGTCGAGTCAGGAGGTCCTGAGACGAGGCGCGCTGCCAAGGCCTCCGGGAACTCGAGACGAACACAAACACGGATAATCACCGAGTGTTCAAACGGTGACGTCCAAGTCTTGAGACGGTCAAAAATGGGGTGTCTACGTGTTGTAACAAAAGAAGCATGATGGAATGAAACAGCTTTTGTTCAAAAAGTGTTGTATTTTATATTCTTAGCATCGCATCGCATCATTTTGCACAAAAATGAGATTGAATGGAAATCGTGCATTGAAAATTGCCAAGTCAGGTAGTGAACTGACGCAACAAACAAAACACCTTAACTTACTAAGAAAGAACAGAACCTTAGCAAGTTTACAACTCGATAAGCAAGACACAACAATGTTGATTAAACTTACAACTCGAAAAGCAAGACACAACAATGTTGATTAAACAAAGAGTAACAACTCGATATACAAAACTCGTCAACTCGACAAAACTTAACAACTCGATAAACTAAACAACTCGGTAAACAAAACAACAACTCAATAAGCAAAATAACAACACGATAAACAAATGCATTTTAGATGATCTGGGTGACGGAACGCATCCGAAACAAAGGAAAACACGCACCTTCAACACTCCCAATGCATGGAAATGCTAGGAACTTTCTTCTAAAAGCTAGAACAAGACCAAAGCCACATTCCTCCCCATGGCCGACCACCTAAGGGAGCTGGCCGACCAGCTTTTTTGCATTGGAGGGGAGAGGGGTGGTCGGCCTACCAGAAAAGGTGGTCGGCCGACCACCTAGCTTGGCAGCCACCAAATTTTTGACACGTGTCGCCCGAACAGTGTCTTATCCTGTTTAAAAGCTCCAGCCTTGTGGTTCATTCATTTCATCTTTGTTTTGCATCAAAATGGAGACGTTCCTCACCCAAAATCTCACAGCTTGGATTGCTTCTCTAGATGGCTCGAAAAAGTTGAACTTCCGGGGCTTCGGCTTGAATGCACTATTCACGCTGGGGCCGTACTCCGCTGCATCTTCCTTTCCTCCATGCCGCGGCAAGGTTTTGGAATCCGGTAACACACCTCTTTAGCTTTAGCGGCAAGAGATGTGTCCTACTTTCGAGGATTTCCAAGCTTTGATGGAGTCCGAGCGCAACGAGGAAATCTTGCCTCAACTCCGATTTGGCCACGTCCAAGCCTTAGGACAAATGTGCGGCCTCACTTTGCATGATGCTCGATCATTGATTCATGACGGGGAGCTGGACATCCCAAGCTTGGTTTGCCGGTTTTCTGATGCTGGTGACCGCGGCGACCATCATTGGCAGGGCTATCGGCGACACGCGCTTTGCCTATGCTTGCTATCTCATTTCTTGCTTGCCCCGGGCTCCGGTGGATTCAGTGTCCGGTTGATCGAGGTTGCCCAAGGTTTGAAGGAGGGCAAGAGCTGCATTGCCATGACATTGGCTGAGACATTGATGGGCTTAGACGCTTTTCATCTTCGGGAGACGGCTAGGCTTGCGGGGAGCCCACTACTATTGCAGGTAATGTTTCCCACCCAATCTCACATATGTATTGCTCACATCACTCGGCCCTCAGGCTCGTTTTTCTCACAAAACCTTTTTCTTACTTTTCTCTCATCGTACATCTCTCTATTCTTTATTCTCTCATTTTTCAATCCCTCCCCAGGTGTGGTTGATGGACAAGTTACAGATTGTGGAGTCTTGCCCCGCATACTCAGCTCGCGGCTACTTTTTTCGACAACGCCTGGTCGATGCCCTGGATGAGGGGTGGTGGTACAACTGGATGTGCAGTTTGTCTGCAAACCGCATCGCTTGCGCGCTACCTTGGCTCAATCTGCCGGCAATGAGTTACAACATGACCCGTCAACCTGGGATTCAATTGATTGGCATGACACACTATGTCTTCTATTTTCCGTTCCGGTTCCAGCGCCAATTCGGACATGATCAGACTTGCCCGCCAGAGGGATAGAGTACCCTGCTGCATTTAGCCGAGGCGCACAGCTTGCCCGGTATGCCACAGCATGGAGGACTAGAGAGCTCCTGGCCCCCGCTCCCACTTTCAGTTGCACTTTGTCTGATGAGTGCTTGGATTGGCTTAATGAAGAGGCACAGGAAGGGCCCACTTTGGCATCAGAAGCTCCGACCAACTCTGGGAGGGGGCGCAGGAACACCTAACTTAGCTATGCCCCGGATTTATTGCTTTATTAGTACTTTCAAGTTTTCTTTATGAATGTAGCCAAAAACAACTTCAATTTGTATGCAAGAGCAAGAGAACTCTATATTGAAATCAATGAAATTGAAGGTTGTGGGTACTGAAAGTTTTCTGCTTTGGTCCAAAAATGGTCTAAGTTGTAAAAAGATTAATTTTGAACATAGTCAACTTTTATTAAAACTTTTCAAAACCATTTTCGATATGGATCAGAACTGGACACGCTTGAAATCTGTCACTGAGATGCACAACCTCGGATTCCAGCAATTGGAAAGTTGCCCCTAGTCTGAATAGTACCGCAGCACTGCATAGCAACGGAAAGTTGCCCCTAGTCTGAAAAGCACTGCACCAGAGATCATAACCGAACTCTTGAATGCTGAATAGACAAAGATGTCCGAGATGACCAAATGGACAAAGTTGATCGGGGAAAAGTTTATGGCTGAACTTCAGGATGAAGTTGCCTACGTATCCCAAAGATGGGAATCAAGCCTTACATAGTTCAGGCTCAGGTTCACTCGAGTATTTTCACTCTCCTTTTACGTTCTAACTTTTGCCAAGGCCGCCCTTTGCAGGTTTTCAACCTTGCGAGCTCAGTTTTTATCATTTCAAATTTTTTTGTACTCTAACTTTTGCCTAGATCGCCCTTTCGGGTTTTCGGCCTAGCGAGCGTCTCAGGGGTAATATTTCTTCAATTTGTCCATGTTGATCGGTTGGGAGAACTCTAGGCCATCTAGGTCCATCAGAACCACAGCTCCACCTGACCAGATAGACTTAATGATATAGGGACCAGTCTAATTGGGTCTGAACTTGCCCCTTGGGTCGTGGATGGGAGCTCGGTTGTCTTTGAACACTAAATCTCCTTCCTTTAGATTCCTGGACTTAACTTTCTTGTTGAAAGCCTTGGCAATTCTGCGCTGATAACCTTGAACATGGTACAGTGCTTTCAGTCTACGCTCGTCAAAGAGCATAAGTTCTTCAAATCTGCTCTGTTGCCAATCTGCTTCGGCTATCTGACACTCAGCCAGCACTCGCAAAGACGGAACCTCAATTTCAATAGGTAGAACGGCCTCCATCCCATAAACTAATGAATACGGAGTCGCCCCAGTAGATGTTCTAATTGAAGTCCGATAACCCCACAGAGCAAACAGAAGCTTATCTGGCCAATCCCGGTAGGTTTCCACCATCTTCTGTAATATGTGTTTGATATTCTTGTTGATGGCCTCGACCGCTCCATTAGTCTACGGCCGATAGGTGGACGACTTATGAAAAGCCACATTGTATTTTTCCAACAAATCAATCACTTCCTTCTTGAAGTGGGAACCGTTATCTAAAATGACCTCGTTTGGGACCCCATAACGACAGATGATGTTGTTTCTGATGAATTTTGCAACATGCGACGCCTTCAACACTGCATAGGATTGGTCCTCAACCCACTTTGTGAAATAATCTATCGCGACCAGGATGAACTCATGCCCATTCGACCCCTTCGGAGTGACAGCGTCGATCACATCGATTCCCCAAACTGAAAATGGCCATGGCGAAGTCATATTGTATAGCTTCGACAGCGGGATGTTCATGCGGTTTACATGGATCTGACATTTGTGGCATCGCTGAACAAAGCCAATACAATCCTCCTCCATAGTGGACCAGTAGTAACCCTGTCTGAGGATCTTCCGAGCTAACATTACCCCGTTCATATGCGCACCGCATTCTCCTCCATGGATGGCCTCCATCAGGCGTTTTGATTCTTCAGCTTCAACGCACAGCTTATGCATTCCCAGATGACCTCTCTTATACAATTTACCTTCGCAGATGATGAACTGAATGGCCATTCTTCTTATTGCCCTTTTATCCTTGGCATTTGCCCCTGGTGGATACGCCTCTTTCTCCAAAAAGTTCCAAATATCGTAATACCAGGGGTTCTTATCTTGAACCTCATCTATCGCGGCAATCGACTCGTAAGCTAGCACAAATTTTTGGTCGATAATGACTGGACGCATCCGGACTCCAAACGGGATGTCTATCATGGAAGATAGAGTTGCTAGTGAATCTGCGAACCTGTTGTTCTCTCTTAACAGATGAGTAAAGTTTAACTTCTCAAACCGAGCAATTAACGAGTCCAAGGTCTGGTGATACATAATCATCTTTTCTTCTTTGACTTTCCAGTCTCCTTTCGCTTGAGATACAACAAGGTTCGAGTCCCCAATGACGTCCAACCGTTTTGCCCCTAATTCCAGGGCTGCTTCTAGACCGACAATGCATACCTTATATTCTACTTCGTTGTTCGAGACTTTGAACCGAAGTTTGAATGCTAGAGGGATACGGGAGTTGTCGGATACTATCAGCAACACTCCTATCCCATACCCGTACTGGTTTGACGCTCCGTCAAAGTATATCGTCCAAAACTCGTCGTCGATATGCAAAATGGCCTCATCTGGGAATAAGTACTCAACTGCTTCACCCTCTTCCACTGGATGATCGGCTAAGAATTCTGCTACTGCTCTTCCCTTGACTGACTTGCGCGTCATATATTTCAGATCGAATTCGGAAAACAACAGCAACCAACGAGCTAGCCTACCCGTAAGCGCCGGTTTCTCGAAGAGATATTTGATGGGATCTAATCTCGAAACCAACATTACAGAGTGAGCTAACAGGTAGTGCCGCAGAGCTTCCTGGTAGCCCATACCAAGGCTAAGCAAGCCTTTTCTAACGGTGTGTGGCGAGTCTCATACTCCAGCATCTTCTTACTCAGGTAGTAGATGGCTCTCTGCACTTTGTCCTCTGATTCTTGCACGAGCATGCAGCCCATTATAGTCTCAGTTACTGAAAGATACAAAATCAACGGTCTCCCCGGCTCTGGCGGTGACAACACGGGCGGGTTCTGTAAGTATTCCTTGATCTGTTCAAAAGCAGCTTGGCATCGGCCGTCCCATTAGAATTTATTTCCTTTCTTCAGGAGGCCAAAAAGTGGTTCACAAGTTAAGGTTAATTTTGAGATAAACCGTCTTATGAATTGCACTTTACCCAGAAAGCCTCGCACCTCCTTTTCAGTCCTTGGTGGTGGCATTTCTAAGATGGCCTTGATTTTGGAAGGGTCGACTTCGATACCTCTCTATGTAATCAGAAACCCCAACATTTTTCCTGCTGTAACACCAAACGTACACTTCTGAGGATTCAACCGCAACCGAAATTCTCTGATCCTTTGAAATAACTTTTACAAGGTGGTGTAGTGGCCATCTCTTTCTTTGGACTTGACAATCATGTCGTCCACGTACACCTCAACTCTTTGTGGATCATGTCGTGCAATATTGTGGTTGCGGGCCCGTTGATATGTAGCTCCAGCGTTCTTCACCCAAATGGCATCACTCTGTAGCAGTATGTCCTCCACGGGTGGTGAAAGCAGTCTTCTCCGGTTTTTTCGGTGCCATCACTATCTAATTATAGCCTAAGAAGCCATCCATGAACGAAAGCAAAGCATGCCCCGCTGTGAAGTCCACCAACTCATCAATATGCGGCAAGGGAAAGTCGTCCTTTGGACTGGCTCTGTTCAAATCCCTGAAATCCACGCATACCAGGATCCTACCATCCTTCTTCGACACCGGAACTATGTTGGCCAACCAAGTCGGGTATTCGGATACCAGCAGGAACCCTACATCAATTTGCTTGGTGACCTCTTCTTTAATCTTGAGGGCCCAGTCAGGGCGGATCCTTCTGAGTTTTTGTTTGACGGGTCGGGCCTCGGGGTCAAAAGGGATCCAGTGCTGTACAATCTCAGGATCGATTCCAGGCATGTCTTCGTAGGACCACGCGAAAACATCTTTGAAATCTTTTAATAAAGCGACTAAGCGCTTGCATTCCTCCGAAGACAACGTGGACCCGATCTGGACCAGCCGCGGGTCCTCCTCAGTACCAATTTTCACAGTAGTGATTTCATCCATTAAAGGTTTAACAAATCTTTCCTGCTCTTGTTCAATTAAGCGTTGCAAAACCGGAGGAATTTCTTCCTCGTCGTTTTCATCAAAATTTTGAAAGTCTGAGTTAATGCAATAAATCAAGGGCACAGAAAAGTACTCAGAAACCACAGCCACATCATTCTCATTAAGCACATCCAAATCGTTCGATTCTTCGGTTACAACAGACTCAAAAGAGAAAGAAAAAGACGACCTGGACAGGACTGTGGTATCCGGGTTATCACCCTCTGGAAACCGGACTCAGACTCAGTCGAGCTGGAACCTGATTCCGACTCAACAGATTCGGAGGAATCAGATTCCGGCTCACTACCTGACCCGGTGCTGCTTGACAAAAATCCCTCTTCATATTGCCAAATGAGAGAGGGTGCGATAGATGCATCCAAAATGTTTGCTGGTAGGCCCGCAGCCGTTTCATTCCGATCACGCACACCGAGAAGTTATCCCCCAAGCACTTCTGTTCGATCAGAGGATCTGAAAGTAGAACGCCAGCGCTACCCCCCCCCCCCATTTCATTCGGCGTCCTCAGACTCCACTTTCTTGCTCTGCTTAGCCTCAGCTAATGGGTTCGTCTGCTCTTCGGCAACGCCATCCCCGGATAGTTGTAGGTCAAAGAAAATTTCAAAACCTGGCACGCGCTTCCTCTCCGCGTTCAGCCACGGCTCTGGGAAGCCACAAAACGGAAAGTCTTCCCCCTCCCGGACGAAGAGTCCGTTTAGGGTACCCTGAATGGGTCTATACATCAGCTCAAAAGGCTTCCCCGCCTGCTTCGCTCTAGCTCTCCCAGCCATCTCCTTACCTTTCCTTACTCAATCCTCTTTGGTGGGCAGATAACCCAAGCCAAAGGTATGTGGGTTGTGTGGCACTTCGGCCAATGCTGCGACGCCTTCCGGCCGCTCTTTCCCAATCCCATCCCAGGGATGTGTTGAAGCTTGTTCATGAGGTATACTGATTGAGCACTGACATACACCCCCTCATTAACAGCCATGATGTTCTGCACGACCCGGGCCTCAGCGAGGGTAAAACCGGATAAGAACACATCCTCCATACCGTGCTCAATTTCCAAAACTGGCGTAGATACTTCCGGCAGTGGATGGATCGATGAATTCCCAAAAACAATGGCTACTCCCTTCCCATGGGGGTATTTCACCATCTGATGCAAGGTGGACGAAACTGCCTTCACCTGGTGCAGCCACGGCCGCCCCCAAGAGCATATTGAAAGTTGCAGGAACTTCTAAGACGTGGAAGTCTATTTCATGCTGTCTTGGCCCAATCTTGGTCTGAATTTTCACTGTCCCCATGACTTCTCTGCTCGTGTTGTCATATGCCCGAATCACCTGGGCTGTCGGCACAAAGTCTGCGATTTAAATCGATTACATATACAGTTCTTACCGGGCACACATTGATGGCGGACTCTGTGTCGACAAGTACCACGGGTATCCATTTGTTTCTACACTCCACAGAGATGTAGAGTGGCTTGTTATGGGTCGCACCCTCAGGTGGCAATTCCTTGTCAGAGAAAGTCAACATCGGGGTAGTCCCTCCCGGAAAAACTAAGCCCACCAGCTGTTCGGGCGTGGTGTCTATTGAGAGCTTGGCCTTGTCCATGGCCGATAAGACAACTTGTCGATGTACTCGCGATGCCATAAGCAGTCCCCAGATGGAGATGTCTGCCTGTATCTTTTTCAACTGCTTCAGTACAGCCTCTTCTTCGAGTTGCTTCTCTTTCTGTTTCTCTGCCTCCTTATCTTTCCCAGATGCCTCTGGCTGATCTAGATGTGGGGGTTTGAAATACCGCCCGCTTCTAGTCATATGATCGACTTCGCCGATGCACCAGGTATCGTCTGGCTGGTTGCTCCCCCAGTCCTCATCCGTGTGGGCAAGACATAGATCATCGTCTTCCACCACATTCCGTCGGCAGCCAACAGACACCTGTCTGGCTCCGGTACAATTGTACTCGCAGTACTCTCCGTCCACATGCTCGCAACATTCTCTATCCTTGTGCACGCAGCATTTTCAGTCCCCTCAGGGCCCTTAGCTTTCCTGATTCTCTCAGAATCCTCAAACCTTTCTTGTTCCAACTGCATGAGTACAGCTGGTTGTTCAACACTTCCTACATTCTCAATGCCCAAGTCCTGAGCGAAATTCTTAGCACCGGCGCTCTCCAGCGATTCATTCTGATTTCCGGCCCTTCCGGCCACAACTGATATTCTTGCCCCTACCGGGCCCCGTTCCAACTGAGCTTCGTCGACAACGTCTGGTAGGTCATCAAGCCACCCGATGACCTTTGCTGACTCCTCAAAATCTGACCAGTTGACTGCCATGCCCTCTGGCTCTTGTTCATTGAAAAATTAGAGGTTAGCAAAGTCCCCTTCGACAGTTGCCAAGTCATCTGTCCTCTGACCAGATTCATCCCCCTGTATCACACAAAGCTCAGCCCCCGTCGGCAATTCAAAGTTCGGCCCAACCTGGCCCACTGATAGAATGTAGTCACTCGGACTTTATACCTTCTCAGCAAAACTCCCAGATTCCTCAGATTCTGACTTAGCAATCCCATTTTCCCCTGAAATCTCCCCTATTCTGTCTTCGATAGTCACCACCAATGGTTCGGGTTGGGCTCTGGAGATATCCAACATGCAAAAGTCAGTGCAGTCAGGAAGGAGCACCTCCGGCTTGGGTAGGTGGGTTGGGGTAATATATATGTTAGGATCGTAAGACACGACCCCAGTCTGGATAAAGTTGATTCTTTTGGGAGGTGGAGCTTGGTTGTGCGGTGGGAGAGGGTTTGTTGTGACATTGGGTTTTTCTGGAGGCACAATCACCTGCTTGTCAATGAGATCTTGAATCTCATGACGCAATCTAAAACATTGGTCAGTGTCGTGACCATGTTGTTGGTGATATGCGCAATATTTTGTTGGGTTATGAGAGGAAGGGAGTGGATTTGGCAATGGCCTCGGCTCCAGGGGCTTTAAGTGCCCTTTCCTGATTAGTACCCCTAGAGCCTTAGACAGGGGCATATACAGTGGGGTGAAGGCTCTCTGGCCTCGAGGTTGGAATTTGGTGGCTTGTGTGTTGCTTCCAGACGTGCCGGAGAAAGGTGTAGTTGCCATGGGTCTTGGAGGGGCGATAGTGGTGACCATGCTTACCTCCGAAGCTCTAGCATTTGCGGCATTGCTGGTGCCTGCATTGTTGTTGCGGTTGAAGGTTCTTCGGTGTTGCTCTCTGTCTTGGTCAATCAGACCTTGTTTCATAGCATCCTCAATTTGTACCCCCATCTCGTGCAAATCTGAAAAGGTAGGGAAGGGGAGCACAATCATTTTCTACATCAGTTTTGGCTGGAGATTGCGCACAATCATCCGGATTTGATCTTTATCTGTAGGCCTTAGGGTCATCATTGAGGCCTTCGCCCTCCACTGGGCCACAAAATCCGAAAAGCTCTCCTTAGGCTCCTGCCTTGTTGTCTCAAGATCACGGGTTGTAATCTCGATTTGAGTGTTATAGGAGTACTGTGCAATGAAAGCCTCGGCCATCTCGTCCCAGTTCCGCTTAACCTCATCTTCTAACTTTGCGTACCAGATAGCGGCCACACCTGACAAGGTCAGGCCGAATAGTGAAAGCTTCTACGGTCTGGTAAGGCCCATCGGCCGTAGTATATCTGAGAACAAACGGAGATGGACCATGGGATCCCCGGATCCGTCGAAGCGGTCGATTTGTGGCATTTTGAACCTATCTGGCAGCGTCACAGCCACATCGGTATATCCATCCTCGATGTCTGGGATGGACATCACCCCTTTGGGATTTCTTGAGCAGCTTCTCAAGCTTGCTCAACTTTAACGCTGTATGGTCCACCTCAAACTCAAAGGGAGAGTCCGGTTGATTGACAGGCGTAGGTGCCTTAGATAGTTGAGGTAGAATTGGAGGCGGAGCCGGCCCCGTTGGGATGTCCATATCTCCCTGGACATTTGGTGCCTCCCCGAGCACTGGAACTCCTGGTGGGGGAGGAGCTGGGTGTGAAGCAGATGCCCCGGCTTGTTGTTGCAGCCTGGCAATTAACTCTGCCTGCTGGGCCATGATCTCGGTCTGTTGTTTGGCAAACTCATCCCGGCGAACAGCATCCTACTGCATGGCTCTCATGGTTTCCTGCATCTGACACATCATTTCCTCAACTCCTGTCATTCCTACCATACTGTCCTGATCTATCTGAACTACCGGTAGGTCTATTTCTATGGCAACAATTGGGATCTTAGCCTGACTGTCCACTGATAGGGTAAACCACTGCTCTAGCAACCTCTGCTCAGATACACTGCGTCTTCTCGACGTCCATCTGATAACCGAGAGTAGGGAATGATACACTGGTTGTCCGTCGACTAGATCCTCAGATCGATGGAGCCGGCGACCTCTTGTCCAGAGTGCTTGGGGAATATCTACTTGGTCTGAAGCAATTGTGCTAAACTACCCCTAGCAAAAAGATAAATAAAGCAACAATAAGGAAATAAATAATCAGATAAACGGACAGCATAACAGCGTAAATAAACACAACACACAGTCGGGTATAATCAACACGCAATTGATAAGCTGAAATACACTGTTCTCAAAGACTAATCATTATTCCCAAATCACAACCCCCAAAACTGAATCTGATACCCGCAAATAACTGATTCCGAAAATACTGAACTGGTGCCTGTAGGCCTGATACCCAAAATACTAAACTGGTGCCCGCAGGCCTGATGCCCAAACTTGTAAACTGATACATGCATTCCTATAGAGACGCACTCTAAAAGCACATAACAAACAAGTGAGAGCCAAAAACACCCCTATGTTGGGGTAAGGTTTCCCTGTCCTATTTTGTCAGGAGCTAGGGTTTCACTACGCACGCAGCGGTTTCAAACAACCTATAAACGGGTAAGCAACCTGTCCTAGTTTGGAATGGTCACTATGGATTCCGAATATGCACTAGGTCGAATGGTCAAAAAGGGTGCCCCGGTAAAACCGGGGTTTGTGTTCCCGTCGTGGCAGAGCCCGCAACCGGTCAGCCTTATGGCACGCTTCGCAAAGCAAGCCTCCGGCAAACCGTTCAGGAATAGCATACGGCAAACACGGTGTCCTAGGCGCACCAATGCAAATGCAATGCAAAGAAACACATAAGTGTAGTCAAAACCAGATATCATGAGTTCGAGTCAAGTTCTCTAACTCCCCAGCAGAGTCGCCAGAAACTGTAGACGTCCTCGAACGTCCCGGGAGGGAATCCCGTTTTGTTCATTGGGCTCACTACAGTTCAGGACTCAATGTCACGGTCCTGTATCTAATCTCGCAGAGTGCAATGCAAGACCGATGAATCATCAAAGAGTCCAAATCCGGCAAATCATTTTTGAAAATAGATTTTTGAAAGAAGTGCCAAACATGGACTGCTTTGCCAGATACAGAGTCGCCACCTAAATATTTTGTTTGGGGGAATTTAGGAAACCCTGACTCGTTGCCTAAGGCCACGTGTCCGTCATCACCAAAGTTGCCTCGGCTCGGGAACTTGGGTACGATTGGGGAAGGTCACTTCGTGAGCACCCCCGCTCGCCCGATCAAAGATCGGCCTCTACTAACCATGATATCTAGTTTGAAAACATTATGCGTTCTTATTCCGGTTATTAGCCTAGATTTACTATGTGATGCGCACAGCATACAAGTATAGACTGGATCGCCTGAATTGGAATGAAACATCTCATGTGTTGTTTTGAAAACGGTTTGCTACTCGCAAGTAGGCTAAAATGTGGATTTGCCACCCTCAGGTGGGCTTAGAAAACACGATGATTTGCCACTCTCAAGTGGGCTTAAAACTCACAGTCAATGCATTATTCCAATTCAGATAATCCAACCTTCACTCACAGGCATTCAGGCAGGTATATCACATAAGCAAATAGCCTCATGGTAAGCATGCTATCATGGCAGTCACTCACACGCATGCAAGGATGCTAAAGCATAAACACTTACCGAGTACTCCAAGCCAAAACAGAAGCTATGTTAGAAATCCATGCATGATCCTAACTATGCTGAAATGCCTAATGCAACACATGCAAAATGCAACTACAATAGGCTCGGCTATTCTAAGAATGGCATATGAAATGCTACAGCTAACACGTATTCAACTCGGAATTGAAATACATGCAGTTAGTATGATGCGCCGAGCCCGGTGCATGCAAGATAGAATGAATGCAAACATGCGAGCATAAGTATGCTAATTGAAATGTGCCCTAAACTAACCATCATAAGCTGGTAAATAAAAGGAGAAAGACGTGGGGTGGAAGACATACATCACACACACGCACACTTATTACAACATTGCCTCTCGAGGGTCCGAATAAAATACAATCCGAATAAATAATAACAGTCCGCTAATTAAATATTACAAAACCCTAATTAATTAACAAATTAACTAGGAAAGCAATAAACTAGCATGCAAATCCATGGACGCCTCAGCTCTGTTCCGAATGATGAATGATGCATGCTTGAGTTGCCTGGCGCGGAAATCCATTGCGATGCCCCGATTCGCCTCTGTTTGCAATTAATGTCGGAATGCTGTGCAAAGCTCTAGAAGGTTGCTGATTTCTGGTTTGCTGCAACAGAGAGCAAGAAAGGGGCATGGCAAAGTATTTTCACATATGTATGCACACCTCGATCCTCGTGCCACCAATCACGCATCTCGATGCATGATGGCCGAGGAGTCGAATTGCACGACTCGATGTGAAATGAATGCACATGACAACACAACAAGGCCTAGACTCCATCATGGGTAATCCGGAGTGTCGGCGACCGGGAATTGAGGCACGTTCCGTCACTTGGGTACGAAACGTCCCTCGTTTCCCGTGTTGGGCTAACTCCTATCCCAAACACAACGCAATGAGATGGCATAACAATGCAACTAACATGCAACCTAGCATACGCAATGCTATGGACTAAAATGGCATGCACAATGCATGTGATGTAATATGGCATACACAATGCTCTAATATGCAACCTAGCATACGCAATGCTATGGACTAAAATGGCATGCACAATGCTCTAACATGCAACCTAGCATACACAATGCTATGGACTAAAATGACATACACAATGCACAATGGACTTACACCAATATGAGTGGACCTCAGCCACACTCACATCAGTGGCATATGATGAAAATGAGACAACCGAAATACATGCAAACATGCACGAATGCAATGGACCGATCCTAAGGCACAATATGCAACTCTAACAAGGCATGGCAAGGAATGAAATATGGCATAAGATGGGACATGATACAGCTCTGAAATGGCATAAAAGATGGTCCCGAAACATGCAAATATGTCACACAATGCATGCTAGGTGGCTCGGGTACCGAAACTAGTGAAGTGCGTTACACTAGAGGTACCCAAAGCAATGCACCAAAGGCAAAACCAACCCCAAACAGACCCTAGGCAGGTCTGAAACAGTGGGAAAATGGCCCAAAATGATGACTCGGAATGCAACGAAATGGAGCTCATTCAATGGTCGGTAAATGAGGCATACAAGCCCGACTCTCAAACGCATTTAAAGAGTACAAAACATGGCAATATGGCATTCAAACAAGCTCTGAAATATGATGTATAATGGACCTAAAACAAGGAAATACCTCAGTATATGCATGTAATGGACTCTGAAACTCAAAGTTAAGCATGGGTATTGAACTACATGCTTGCAAAACCAACATCATTCAACCATGAGAACCAAAAACAGAGCTAGGGCAGTCCAAAATAAGCACAATATCAGTTTAAGTCATGGCCAAAAAGTGCTAAAATCAAGGGTCAACAAAGCATGCAAAGAAAGCTAGTGAACCATGATTTACACTACACGTATATGAAGCACATGAAGGCTCACCAAACCAGCCAAAAATAGAAGTATGCCATGCCAAAATATGCCCAAATAACCACTAAAACTCAGTCAATGCATGTAAGAATGATGGGCTCCTTTGAAAGGCCAATAAGAGGGTTGTTCTACACATATAAGATAGACATGCAAATGGACACAAAATATGGCCAAAAGGGCTTTGGAAAGAGGTTCTGAGGGTCCTAAAACCCACCAAAATGAGCCTGAAATGGGTCTAGGAAACATGCAAATAAAGGCCCCTTTGAAAGGCCTTGAATGGGATTGTTCTACACATGCATCAAAGACACAAAATATGGCCAAAAGGGCTCTGGACAGAGTCAAGACAGACCTTAAAACTCATAATAATGGCTTGAAATAAGACTTCACAACATGCAAGTAGGAGCCCCTTTGGAAGGCCAAAAAGACCAACAAACAAAACAAGGAGAGAGGGGGTCACCCCCCTCTGATTTTGGCTCTCAAAACAGTATGCTAGCCACTGAGAATCCACTGGATTTCAGTGGCTAGAAGGCCAAACAAAGCTGAAACAAAGGCCTAGATGTAAGGCTCAAAACAAGATGCAAACAAGCATAAGATGACCTCAAACAGAAAAATTCCCTTAATCAAACTTCAAGAGGGGCTCAAAATAAGACACTTTTCAGTTTATGTCGAATCTCGAAAATGCTTGCAAGCAAGGCTAAGATAGGAAGCAAAATAAGCCAACAAAGAGGGCTGGAGCATACAAGAAGGTAGATGACCTCAAACAGAACGTGTCCATAATCAAACTTCAAGAGGGGCTCAAAATAAGACACTTTTCAGTTTTATGTCAAAGTTCGTAAATGCTTGCAAATAGGCTAAACAATGGAGCAAAATAATACAAGAAAAGGGGAAATAGAGACTTACCCTTGTAAGAAGACCTCCAGCAACTTCTGGACCAAGATGGTGAGCCTTCAACCTCTGCAAATAGCTCCAAATGCTTGGATGGATGGTGGAGGTGGTAGGCTAAGGGTTGGTGTGCAAATGGTGCAAGAATATTAGGGTTTTGGAGCTCAAGTGTAGAGATATAGAGAGAGAGGTGTATAAGCCTTAACAAAATTGTTGAACCTTGCAATGGAAGAGGAGGGTCTCTCTTATAGAGAAGAGAGGCCAAAGCTTCTCTTGGAAGCTTCAAATATCCTCCATACACGTGTATGAAGGATGCACCAAATGGCCCCCAGCTGGCACAGCTGTGTTGTATTCAAGAAGGGCAAAAAGTAGATGGCTGGCCGACCAGTTAAGGTGGTCGGCTGGCCACTCCCCCTGGTCGGCCGACCAGGGGTCAAAAGGTTCAATGAGAAATGCTGGTCGGCCATACCAGAAATGGCCTCCCAGATGAGTAGAATACAGCTGTATGGTGGGAAACCAGAAAATGTGACCCAGGAGAGAGGAAAACCAGCTTTCTAGCAGGTTCAAAAGGGTCAAGAAGAAATACTGGTCGGCCTACCCAGATTGGTGGCCTCCTAGATGAGCACAACACAATGGTGGTATGAAAAATCAGAAATTATGGCCTAAAAGTGAGAAAAACCAGCTTTCTGTCAAGAAAACTGGCTGGAGGAGAGAGAAAATGATTTTCAAAAGAATTGCTGGTCTCCCACCCCGTTACCACCTTCCAAACAATGAAAATAGGGTCCATACCAAAAATGAACCCTAACCGATGCAAAACGAGGGTTCGGAGGCCAAAATGCGCAGCCCGGGGCCCCGAAAACAGGCTGTTAGCACCGGAGGTGGCGTACGACCACGAAGGTGGTCTCCTGGGCCACAGTGTCCCTCTAAGGAGAGGAAACAAGGTGTGTGCCAAAAACCGGAGCAAACGGAGGTAGTTAGCGGTCCCGAACCGAGGCACACGGCCGACGGCTCCGAAAATCGGAAACTGGTCTCCAAACGGGAATAGTGGCCTACGACCACGAAACGTAGCCTACGGCCACTGAGAGATGGTCTCGAGACCTCTCCCTCTTCGGGAAGCGAAAACAGAGAAAACAGGACCTGGTTCGCAAACCGAGGCAAAGCACAAAAGAGCCCCGAAGTCCGGAGGCAAGGCTCGCAGCCAAGACTCTAAAACCTCAGAACGAGCACAATATGCAACATCACCGAGCGCTCAGTTGGTGACGTCTGAGTCTTAAGGTCGGTCAAAAATGGGATATCTACAGACTCTTGATATCATGGCATACATGAGCCTAAAAAGAATTAAGTCTCAACTCCATATTGAGAACTTTGATACGAATGACATTTGGAGTTTCAGAATTTGCATGTTGGAGATATATTTGGGACACTTCCCTATGCAATTTGATCGACATGATGTGATTACAATAGGAGAGCATATTACCATAAGACATCCTCCAGCTTTCCCTCTCCACTCCTCGAAGGAGTTT